>JAOBAT010054780.1:0-19420 GCA_026413305.1 Hydrozoanthus tunicans
AGAGGACACAATTTTTGGGGGGTGGGATACTCGTCGTACCGGGTAGAATTCATAGGGTTTGGTTCCGCGACAAAGCTTTGACAGCAGCGCACAGCGCGGTACCTTCAGAGCTTAATTTTTTTTATTACTTTTTACTAAAAAAAGAAAGGTTTTGAGAGCCCCTCCGTCCCCCCCCCCCCTCCTACGGCACTTGTCAATCCACCCTTGGGTACCAAAGACCAGTGAGGGTAGAGACGAAGCCTTACTTTAGCAAGCAAACCCCTCACGCGGGCACGTGACGCAGTACTTATGCCTGAAAGCCTTGAACTCACCCGACATTTTCTACTTCCCACGACATAATCGGAGATTAAGAGAAATCTCAACCAGACGTGATGGGTCGCTGAATTTTAAGATAGTAATCAAACACATCAAAAGAGGGCTTACTCTATTTCAAAGTTCCGAACGATTTAAAACCTTTTATAATTAATTAGGCCGATGCACACATTCTTTTAAAGAAAAATGGATTAGGCCAGCACAAACCACGCAAGCTGCGCGATTTTCATCCTGCCAATTTCTTATTTTATCCAAACCGAGAAGATAGGGTCATTAAAGAATTAATGACGATTGAAAGCAAAGCGGCCTGGTATGTTTTGTGTTATAAAGAGCTCTTTCAAAAGTGGCTGTCAAAAATGTATGACTAGGACTGGTAACGAGTGCAGTGCATGTAAGCGAAGTTATAAAGGTCTCTTCTTTAGTACAGTACACACAGTCTGCTCTGCACAATCTTGCGTGTCAGTCATTCACCTCACTAATACGAGTTCCTTATCAAGCTGACTTTTTTTACTGATAAGGTCTCCGGCTCTAGCCTCACTTACATGCACTCGTTTCCAGTCCTAACAAGGTTTGACAGTAATGAAAGAGAATGGGGAGGTTAAGATGCGAGTACGCAAACGCTGACGGTAGTAAACAAGAGTGAATGCACTCTGTGGGTCGCCTATACACCGTCGTTTTGAAAATTGCAACGCGAAAAGTTACGACATGCAGAAAAAATTGTTAATCTTTGTTTACCTTATAAAAAATCACTTTTATCGTTTTTAAATCACGAAGCGTAACTGGGACAAATGAGAAAGCAAACTAGCGAACGTGATCAAAAAGGGCAAACAAGAAGTGTTTTTTTTTTTGCATCGCCGTCAACGTTGCCGTCCTTGTATCTTAAACTTCCTAATACCGCAACCTGACCTGCAAGCCTCACCACCAAGACGAGGCACAAAGCGCCTTGTCCTTGATCATGCGCAAAGACGCTTTACAACGAGCGGACTGGAAGCATGTATAGACGCCCGAGACAGCCGCTTCAAAGCAGTCCATAATATGCTGGTAGTCATTTTACTGACCCCGGAAGGATAGAAAGCTGAGTGGCCTTTAGCGGGAAAGAAGGTCGCCCAAATATTCAACCCTCGACCAGGCGCATTGTACGTACTAAGGTTTTGTTTTGCACGGCCGCCTAGTAAAATGGGTCTATAAAGACTCTTTGTTCTAAGACATAGCCATTTTCTTAGTAAATAACAAAAACTCAACTCAATGAAGCAATCACTTTGTGTTGACTCAATTTTATTTGCCCAAGGCCCCCTCGGAGCCACAGACTCAAACAAAATATACTGGATTTCACGTAGCTCTTGCATTGACAAAGTTAAAAAATGTTTTTCTTTTACTGATGGTAATAAAATAGCTTAAAACTCTACAGAAACTCGAACACCATTCTGGAGAGAAAAACCTAGTGCTCTAAATCTTTAACTAGAATTATTACCCCTAGCCTAATTCCCAGTCTTCCTCCTTCGGTTCGCTATTACTGCCTGGTTACTCAGCTTCTTTCAAAATGGCTGATGGCGGTGTTCGCCGGGCGAGCGAAACTTTGTCGACGTAATGGTCGAGCCAAAGTTGACTGGGTTTGCGGCTAGAATTACCCCCTGAGGCATGACTTCCGTCAGCCGATGCACAGTATGTAAGAAATCAATATAGTTTTCAAAAATCAGTCGGTAGTAAAGTTTTACAACTTTTCTATCTGACAAACGAGGGTACGCAAGCGCTCAACCTTATTGCTTACTAAACCTGCTACATATACGGTTTTCTCAACAAAAAACTATACATAATATCTGCAATCGGAAAAGGTACGATTAATAGAATATCAATTATAATTGCGCTCAGATATGCGTCTGTCCTTTCGTCAGTGTGGAATCTTGTCAGGAATCTTGTCTCGGATACTGCAGCCTAAACTCTGAATCGGGAAGCTGCAAAACTCTTAAAGAACTCTTTCTTTTAACTTTTTGTCTCTTTAATTTACTATGCTTCTTTTTTAATTTTCTATCCTTTTTCAAAGATTCCTCGGCCGTTAATATATACATACATACTAATAGCAAATCATAGGAAAAGCAACTTTTTGGACAAAATGTAGATGCAACTGGTTTTCATGATCGCCTTTCTTGTAATTGCGTATGTATATACATACATGTAACTTTTATGGTTTAATTCAAAATTGTTTCAAATTGCTGAAAATTAACCAGCCCCTGTTCATAACAGTTTGTCTCTAAGACAATCCGTTGTAACAAAAAACGAAGTTGATTCGCGTGAAAACTAGCGTTTCTTAATTAGACGCAAACTGTTGTAATGTCGATATCAAACATCTAATTCGCGTGATCAAAGACAATAAAGTTGTTACAAAAAATACGCCCCGGCTTTCAGCAAGAGGGTCTTTTTGTTTTTCTTCTTATTTCAATGTGAATTCGAGAAATATCGTTTAAAATGAAAACGAAACGTACTGACAGGGCCTGATAGTTCGTTCACAACTGTATTAATAATTTGTGTGCCATAATTGTAATACCCTATGAATCTGATTTGCTCTCTTCTGGTGTGACGTGAGCCGGTTTGGCAACCGCTGGGGGAAACTCTATTGTGGTTGGTTCAGTCCCTTGGTGAGCATTTAACGGTATTACAAAGACAGTGATGTCATCGTATGAAGCAATCTCGCCATTACTTCGCCTCCAACCACGATCCGTCATTGCTCCACGTGCCTCACTCGCAAGGGTTTGACTAGCAACTACGTATCTGCAAAGAGCGACACAAAAAAAGGGTGCTTATCTATAACTCTGACATGCTGTAATTAACCAAAGAAAAGTGTAAGAGAAACGGCGAGAAAGAAAAAAAACACAAACTGCCCCAGGAATCGATCGATCCCACGACACCCCGATCACATGGCAAGTGCTCTAGCCACTGAGCTATTGAGGCAACTTCAATAGCAGAACCCACGACACCCTGATCACATCGCAAGTGCTCTAACCACTGAGCTATTGAGGGAACTACAGTGGCAGAGAGAGAACGAACCAACCCAAGACAAACCGGGCAATTCCAATCCCAGTCCCCCCCCCCCCATACTTGGCCACACTCTTCTCGGAAACACAGATTACTCTTACACTTGCCTTTGGTTAATCACAGCGCACCAGTATTTGACCTCTACAAAGATGATCATACTGATCGAAACGTACAATTGTTTAGTTATACTGTAACTGTTCTTTTCCCATTGTAATAAACAAAAAACGAGCTCTGAAAAAACTAAGCTTACAACCTTTCTCAAACTGAGGTAATTAAGGGCAAACGATATACTGCTATAACAAAAAATGCATACATCAAATCAAAATCTCTGCCAAAAAAAATGTGCTATACATCATTTTTCAAAATTGAATCCTATAGCGTTTCTATTGTCTTCCATCTTCCTTTCGTTCGTTTTGTTCCCTTTTGTTCTAACTAACATTGTTTCTTATACATAAAAAGTCAATAAAGTAAAGGTGTCGTTATCTTATCGTCGGTAATACCTTTAGCTCTCAGAGAGTACTGTTTTCAATGGAAACCGTGCAGTCACTGGGGATCAAGCTTACGACTTCTAGCTCCAATGGCCACGCATTAACCGACTGAGCTACATAAGTTCCTAGAATTTTACCGTTTGCGTGTAGCAAACACAAAAGAAAGCGCAAAACGATTTCAACTCACCGCCTCTTATCTTCTCTTGGCACTTTCTTGAACGTGCCCATCACGTAAGCACAAGCCTGAAATGGATGCAGAAAAGAACGCTTACTCGGTGTCACGACAATGAAACTCAAACCTGTCTCATTACCCGCAAAAAAGCATATAATCCTGATTAAGTTACCATTTAATGGTTGACGGTAAATATGTAACACTATGAACTTCTTTGTCTGTCGCCCGTTATGGCGGTTCTCTTTTTCCCAAAGGACCAAGTGAGAGGTTGTCCCCAGCCATAGAGACTGGGAAGGAGAGACAGCGCCTGTGACATCATTTAGCTTGGCCATTTCGAAAAGTAGAATAACGAGCTAAAAGTTTGCGCAAAAACTTTAAAATTGATTGGGTAAAGAACGATTAATGTAGAAGAGAGTAAGGGTTCACGCTGTAAGATGGACATTTAGCATTTGAGGTCACGGCTGGCACAGGGGGACCCGCCACTAGAGTGAAACTGGCATGGCGAACGCACTTCAATAATCTGTGATCGCTTCTAGCTAATATTACTTTAACATACTGGTAACTGGGCGGATGAAAACTTTCATTATCAATTGGAAAACGTTATCGGTTTACCTCTTCACTTGATACTCTTTCCCACAAGCCATCGGACGCCATTATCAAAACGTCGTCTGGTGTAAATTCGTGCTCCGATAAATCAAATACTTTCACCTTGACAAAAACAGAAAGGAACAACTCAAGTTAATAAAAATGGTTCTGAAAAAAATGGACTGAGACCAAACGTTTACAAAAGTGTTGGCTTTTGTAGAGTAACGAAATTGAAAAGTGAAAAAATAGAGGAGATCATAAAAATGACAGGATAATGATTGTAAATATGGTATCTTAATTATCTCGATTTGTTTTATATGATATATAAAACAAATCGAAGAAAAAAGACAGCAAGGCTGAGCGGGGTTACGGTTTTTTGCAAAACACGTCGGCATAGAAACTACTTTCAATTTTACGAATATTATTAAAAAATGTTCTAGAATTAAGTAATACTGAAAGGTTGTTCTGCTTAGTCTCAAGGCTCCAAACCATACAAAGAAACTGTTGTTACATAACTGACTGGAACTTCAACCATAATTTACCATCTTCTTGGTAAACGTATTGTACTGTTTGAAGTAAACAAAGTGTTGTCTTGCCTTGTAAACGACGCACTGACACATAGCTTTTTATTACCACTCTGGGTTGAATGAGCCACATTCAAACGGACAAACTAACCTCTGGTTGCGGCGTTAGAAAAGGTTTTATAGGTAGGCCACAGTATGAGACGGTCAAGTCATGGTCCCCGAACCCTCGTGTTGTACCGATCGTATCCAGCAGACGAGCCTAACAAACAAGTATAATCGTGAGTCGCAAAGTATACTTAAAACATAAATAATTTTAAACGGAGTTTTCAGTTACGAACATAAACAACTACCTTGTTTTATTCACGACAAGTTACTAATTACTAATTTCCAATCTATCTGCTGCAAGAGCGATAGCGACGGCAGCTGTCTCTATTCCCGTAGGAAATCTCGACATTTACTTCCGGTTTCTGTTTATTTTCCATATATGGTAGATTCGGCCTCTCGAAACCAATCAGGGAAATGAGTTCATTGCTTTTTGCTTCCGGCATTTCTCGAATTCACAGCATGTTCAAACAACTTGGTACTTGATTTGGATATTTTAACTACATTTTCATCAGGCAACACTTCATTCTTTTTAAGAACTACCATAACAATAGTATGTCATATATGTAGTACAATAGATAGATAAGGTATTATTCAAAACTCTTTGCATTGTGTCGTTTTAACATTCAATTTCTTCATGCTGGAATCTGTGAATACTTCAGTTCGCGATTAAGTCTGTGCACCTGCGCCTACAGTTTATCTTTGTCAGCGGTAAGGAGGATTGGATAAAAACCCTTTATTAACTATTATCATTATTATTATTATTGTTATTGTTATTATTATTATTTTATTAATATTATTATCATTATTATTCTTATTATAATTATTCGTAACTGAAGCGTCGTAACAATCCTGGCATCTGCGCAGAAACACAAAACCGGTCGAGCTTTTGAAAAAATCGTTGAAGACTTATATTGTTAGGTCTGTTATTATTGCTTAGTTCAAACTTGGTAATTCTGTGCATATCATTAACGCTGAGCACTTTGTTTTGGTCAGTTCCACGGTTTTAGTTTTTCTGCGCGCCGCCGACGACGACGGAGGAAGAAAACAAACTGAAGTGAATACAATAGCTGCACGTTGGAATGCACCGTGCGCGACACATGCACGTCGTCAACTTTAAGATTACAACATGAAAAGCTCGGTTTTGAAGTTTTTGCGACTACGAGAACGGTGATCGATAAGGGCAAGCAAGAAATATCATTATTTGTAAGCTCTTGTCATTGATGTTGTCGTCCTTAAATTTTAAACTCACTAATGTGACGTGTTACGGACGATTGCAGTGCCAGGCCCCTTCTCGTTCATGGCGACTGTACTCATCGCGAGTCGAGCCTGGCACTGAAACCAAAACACGTCACATTTCAAAATGGCGGCGCGCGGGAAACTCAAACCGTTGAAATGGTCTTTGCGTTAGATTTATGTACAGAAGTATCAACTATGAGCTGCTGATATGGATACAAACTTATTGAAAGCTTTATTTGAGACCAATAATGCTATAAGGTGGGGGGTTCCTTTAATGTTTCAAACGTTATCCTTTTGACGGAGCATACGGAACCTTGCGTCAGTTTTCTGAACTCCCAAGACAACGTTCAACTTGAACAAATAATACGTGTAAGCAGTAAAATCAGTTGATACGAACCCTTTTGCCTTCACCAGTAATCATAGGGAACTTTCTTGCATCTTCCTCTGTGACAGTTTTCAGTGACCTTTGACCAGAGAGGATCAAATAAAAAAGTGTGCATTTGATTCCTATACGCTTAACACAATCACAAAAATTTAACACAAAGATCTTTACTTTAAGATATCTGCGTAAGACAACCTAATAGCAATCCAAAAGAAGACAGCAGCATATGTAGACAAAACTCTGTCTCTTTTATACACTGAGTAAGCTGTCTCTGGTTTGAGTTTTTATATAAACTGATGTCTAAGTCAGAACACACTGAGGCCTTGTTTGGTGATGCCACAGTCTAGCTATACAAATTGCAAGATGTTAAGTTTCGTTTACTTTTGGGACTGAAATGTTTCATTTATGGGATGTTCTAAATGTGCTTAATTATGCTGGCCCCTTTCCTCACTGAGGTACAGGGAATGATGACACGGAGATTTCAGGACTTCTGGTTTCCAAGAATAAAACTTTTCTTCACTGGTGTGCGAGGAAGGAAGACAGAGAAATTACTTGGATTCCAAGTTTCCAACAGTAAACTTTTTCCCCAAGGTTGCAGAAAGCGAGGACAGAAATTGTCAGGATTCCTGGTATCCCTAAATAAACCTTTTCTTCACTACAGTTGCAGGGATAGAAGACACATGTACCTAAAATTTACCAGGTTTACAGGTTTCTAAGAACATCCCTTTTCTTCATTAGGGAAGAGGAGACAGAGAAGTTATCACGATTCCAGCATCCAAGAATATCACTTTTCTTCCCAGGATTGCTGGGAGAGGAGAGAGAAATTATCACGATTCCCGGTTTCCAAGAAAATCACTTTTCTTCCCAGGGTTGCTGGGGGACAAGAGAGAAATTATCAGGATCCCAGGTATCCAAGAATATTCCTTTTCTTCACCTTGATTGCAGTGAGAGAAGACAGAGAAATTATCAATATCCAGGTAGCCAAGAATAGCCCTTTTTTTGAATAGGTTGCATGGAGAGAATACATCAAAATTATCTTGGTTATACGTTTCCAAGAATATCACTTTTCTTTCCAGGGTTGCTGGGAAAAAAGAGAGAAATTGTCTGATTTCCAGGTATCCAAGAACAGCCTTTTTCTTCACTAGGGGTGCAGGTTTCCAAGAATAGCCTTTTTTTCATTGAGGTGCAGGAAAAGGGAGGGCAAAAAAATTATCAATCATGATCTCCAGTGAACAAAAGGGTATTTTTGAAAGACGTCAGATGCTCTACCCACTGAGCTACAGAAACTCACTTGTTATGTGATGAACAATCCATCAATGATTTTATTCTTTGGTAGATAAAGCCTTATAGCTAAAATTGTGCAAGCATCATGGTCAGGCTTCAACAACACCAAAAACATCACTGTATCTATTAATACCAGTTTTCAATCAGACAAACCAATTTAATTAAGAGATTGTATCATTCCTGTTAACAAAGGTTTCATTTACTGGGTATTTGTAAGTAATGTGTGTCAACATTTGTGTCTGGTGTGTGTAAGAGGGAAGCATCTCAATTTTTGTTACAGGTAGCATTAATTATGTGATTTTTCTTCTTGATACTGAAATCGTTTCAGTGAACTGACAGCTGCAAAAAAAATTGATCTACAAACTTTTATAATGTATAGCAAAGGTAAATTAATTATAACTGTTATCAGAGGAACCTTCTTACCATCCAGTCATATGTCTGTCCCGGTACAGCAACTTCTGCCCAACATATTTTTTCCTTGCTCTTTGTTGGAATTCTAATCGACTGAACTCGCTTCCTAGGAGCTGGGGCTTCTGGTAAGCCTGCAACAACAGAGTCCAAGACTTACTAAAATAATTTCAAAATAAAAAATTATACAACTATCTATACAAGAAAGCCATTTCCCTCTCTTGAGCCTGTGTAATTACTAGGGCAGCACAGTGACCAATGAAGAAGTAAACATGTTCCACTCAAAATCCTAGAGCTGTGAATTTGAGCTGTAGTCACACCACCATGTTGTATCCTTGAGCAAGACACTTTACCCAGCTTAGGCAGAGTCAAAGATTCTTATCTGCTTAATACTTTGGAAATCTGAGATACTTCAAACCCTGGGTTAATAGCAAGAATCACTTAGCCCAAAAATTTAGGATTTAGCCAGCTTATATATCCCTGATAGTGCTAAGATTCAACTAAAAAAATTCATTTTCCTCACTTACAAATAACATACTTACAACTATTTTATTTTGTTTTGTACGTATATCTCAAGTTTCAAAATTTGGTACTCACCAACTGTTGAAGTCTTCGTCTTTCTGTTTCAGGAGTAAAATCTTTAGACATTGGAATCATTTTACCTTTGTTGCAAATAATAGCCCTGTAACAACAAAAATGAATCAAAACTATAAAAAATAACAGATACCAGCAGAGCATTTACTGTTCATTAATTAATAAAAAAATTTTGATCAATAAAATAGAATAATTGAAAGTTTGCCTAAAACCTGACTAAATCATGGGCAGCCAAAGCAAACAAAACAAAATTTTGGGAGGAGGGGGTGTTGAAGGCACAAAATAATTATGTAATAACCAGCCACAACTATAATAAAGGTTGCAAATGTAATAACACTAAGTTGCAAATGTAATAAAGGTTGCAAATGAACAATTTGTTCCTTAAACTGTAAATTTGTTGTTACTGATAAAAACGTACCATGGTAAAGCGATAGGCAGGTAAAACGAAAATACTTGCTTATTTGTTCACTTTGTTGTTTTTGGGACATTGATCGAACTGCTGTCAATAATTTGATTGAGCCCTAAAACATAAGCTTAGGGTTTAATGGTCGTTTTTTCTGTGGCGTGAGTGATTACATCGCTGCAGGACTTTAATCAAGTCAGCATTATCGTTTTGTGTAACAAACTTTTGTGTCTTCTACAGGGTATACTGATTTTTTAAAGATTAAACATTTTCTTTTTCATTGTTGCGTTTTCAAAATTCAAAATCAAATTGTGTATAATGAAATAAAATAAGTTACACATCTATCTGCAACGTCTTTTAAACGATGGAGTTCTTCGACAATGTCGGCAAGGATTTGTTTTGTTATAAGTTGCGACTTAATGTTATTACGAGTTTAGCTCCACTAAACATAACATAAAAATCAAACTGCTGCTTTGACAATTAAATGCAATTATTGCATTGCAAGTACTATCTGCTGTGGCATTTCCATAATCACTCACACAATCGCTAGATATCAGTATTTGTAGGTTATATAATACATCTAACAATTGATCCAAGTTCTAAGGTAGAACACTTTTGCGACACAGCCAAACAGAGTGAGGCTTAGTTTGCTACTTCTATGTGTGTCCCACAGTCATCGGAATCGTTATTTCAAACCTTCTGTTCATCATCGTGGGTAAAATATTATCTGTTTCAGCTTCATGGCCTTACAAAGATCAATGTATTATTTGCACACATTCCAAAAACAATTACTAAGAGTACTGGAGCTAGAGCGACTTTATAGATTGACTCTCAACATGCTATCACAGCCCATTAACATTAGACTGGAACCCAGTCTTTGCCACAGAAATACTCATTTCTGTCAAATTCGCTCATTCCATTCACTCAATCGCCAAAAACAACATTTTGCAATTTTTATTACATTTGCGACTTAATGTCATTACATTTGTGACCTTTATTATATTTGGGACCAAATGTTATACATTTGTGACAGGTTATTACATTTGTCCCTTCAACAGGGGGCACAATGGAAATTGTAATAGCTCATTATAAATCTGAGATTCCTATTCAAAAGTTTTTTTTGTTTGCAAGAGAACTATGGGGAGGCCTCATCCACCCCCCCCCCCCAAACAAACTATTGCTCCACCCACCCCCGATTCCGCCAGCCACGCCACTTGTCCCTTGATTGCAATCTGCAATACTATAGCTATAGGTTTGACTTTTTCTTGTTTATGGTTGTATATTCTTGGTTCATAAACCTTAGTTAACTCTTTATTAAGTTAACATAGAAAGTGAATTCAAGTTCAAGTTCTCTCAGGACACTCTTTATGGTCATCATTCAAAGTCACCAAGAAGAAATGAACTTATTTTTGAAAATGGCATCCAGAGAGGAAGCAAAGCATCAAACCTCAACACTCATTCTCATTTTTAATTGCATTTGACTAAAGAGACCACATACTAATCTTGCTGTTGCTCATTGGCTTAAGCTTGTTGCCATCCGTTTTTGAGCAATTTTCATTTAGCTGACTGGGTGGCACATATTGCCTCCACTCCATGTCATGATGGCATGGTAACCAATGCAGATCATGTGTTTCGAATGGTGAAAAAGTAGAATGCACTTTACTAATCTCTAATTACTTTTAGTAATATATACAATTAAAGAAAAAAGTGCTACAGTATGATCTCTGAACAACTCAGTAAGAGTTTAACATTGCATTAGAAAATTAATTATTTTGTTGTACCTGGAATCTCCTGCACAGGCTACGTAGAGTTTTTTACCAATGAACAAAGACACCAGTGCTGTACATCCTCCTGTGATCTTGTATGTGGATCGTTCTCTTCTTATCTGCTCGTCCTAGAAATCAATTGGAAAAATACAAACTTAAAAAAGTAAAGCAACTCATTCATTCATTTATTCATTCATCATTTCGTTTTTGGGAACACAAAGTAATTTACAATTCTAACCTGCAGGTAGCAATAGGGCTAATAAAGACAAGCAGAGTAGCTTAGAGAATTGATCACTGGAATAACAAGTATATTTACAGTACTGTTACAATTGCAATAAACAAACTACCATACTGTACCAACACATATGTGTATGTTTCCTTTTCCTTATGATTTCTTAGTATGTAAAATGTACTAGTCTTTTTTAATTATAATCATATTTTTTTAAATCAACTAAAAAAAGATCTAGTTATTTCTGATATTTTTTTGTTTTCCTTTCCATCAACAATCAAAAACAAGCCTTACCATTTCAAAGAATGATTCTTCCAGTGCTCCAGTTACTAAGCTATCAAGTGTAACTGAAGAAACAATTGCCTCAGACAGCCGTGGTGTCTTCTGTAATTCTTCATCATTGCCGCATGCAAGCAATTCCTTCACTCCACCTAAATTGTCCTCAATGTGGATGTGTAAGGTGCTCATGGCCATTAGCGATGCACCAGTACCCGCATGGCCATCAAACACACCAAAGTATGCATAAGGAATCTTTGTCTGTAACAAAATCCCAAAGTCAATTTAATACTCCGGATCCACACCTTCTGACTAAGTTACCCACATTGTTACTAACTTCTCATGTCTCAATGTGCAGGACTTAAATCAAACTCCCGGTGTCAGAAAAAAACATTCCTCCCCACTCTGATGTAACAAAATTTTAATTTTGTTCTGATTACTGTCTTATGACAAAGCTCTCTTAAATTACAGTTGGGTAATGTTGGAATGAAAAGCAACTAAATTAAAAGCTTTTAAAGTATCACAAAAAAGTCATTTGAAAATGACTGTACTGTAATGCTGGGTGAAATGACTGTATAGCTTTCGGTGAACTAATGACCATTAACTTTCCTAACAATTCCAAAAAAATTAAAGTGTAGTTGGCATGGGTTTTGAGAGTCTAGGACTGTGTTAAACCTTCTCCCCTGTTCAATATATCAGAATAGTTTGATCATCCCTCCCCCTGCCACATCCCCCTCTCCGATCCCATATGGTTAGTCATGGTAATACTGAAAGCCAATAAATGCCAACGTGGAGCCCAATTAGACACTTTGGGTGTGACAACCACTTTTGGTCAAATCCTTTGTTTAAGTGTGGCTAGCCTCAACACCATGACACAGCAGCTATAGCCTTAGTACACCTGCCAACTCTCACTCTTTATGACTGAGTCTCACCCCTGCAGACAAAAGATGTCAATCTCACACATGTACACTGAAAGCAATTTCAGTGTACATGTTTGAGTTGTTCACTAACAACAACATGTCAATCCAATAAGTTATTCCATGTTAATGTTACTAGAAACTGCAGTGCTTTATGTTGAGTTTGAATCATAACTGTACCATGCCAGAATGCAGAAAAATGTAGTGTTTCAGTATAAAATTATTTCGAGGGACTGATCTTTGTTTGGATGTCATTGGAACATCTTCAGACATGTTCAGTGGCTTTCAACACTAGTATATGGTAATGCATGGGAGCATTAGTAAGAGAGCTTCAGTGTGGTCTTAGCTTGTATTTAAATTAGAATGGTTTAACTTTATGATTCTATATGGCTTCTCTATGTATCTCAATATTGTTGAATTAAACATGTCTGGGTCGTACAAGTCTTGGACCAGACAAGGCAGTCAGTTGTTGTTTAGTGGCTTGAGTGAACCAGATAATACAAATTAAACTAACAACATTTACTGTACATATTATAATCATTATAGTAAATAATTTTTTGAAATACTGTAGATAACAAGTTTACCTGAACAGTGTGACCTGGGCTGCCATCCATACCATCATTTGTTTTCTTGGTAAAGCACAAACAGAACATCCCTGCAACTGCCTGGTCCTCGTTGGTATGGAGTGATTTTCCAGCATTGATGACTCTTTTGTTACAAGAAATACCACAGATTCAGGATTAAAAATCAGTTTGCACACAGTCATCTTTGGTGACTTAAAATTGAAGGGTGAAATGCAAAAATGACATAAGTGACTTTGTATGAAATGCTAAATTCTCCCATCAGTTATGAAGAGATCACAGGGATAATGATAACTCAATCAACAGTCACTTTTGTCATTTTCACACTAGACCCTTTAATTGTACCTGGCCACAAAGATTTTAAAAAATTAGTGGTAGTCTGGGGGTGACAAATAAGTAACGGAGTTGATAAAACAATAGATATAAAAAAAACAATAAACAATATAAATCTCTATATCGTCTGATCTCTTGCTTACCATGTTTAAGAAATTTCACTGCTTTAACAATCAAAACAATAACACCCATAGTTTTTTCAAGTTGAAAGCACCCCACATGCTGAGTACTGCATTAAATAAAAAAATGTATTTGCCACTTCTTACCACCTAAGGTTTTGAAAATGGTAGTCCACAGGCTCTCTCCCAGAAAGTTATCTTTCAATCCTGCAGATTGTATATTTCTATTTGGGTTTTTTGTTATACTATGCATGATAAACAATATGAACTATATAATTTTGGTGAAAGTTGTTAGACTGTCCTTATAGAAACAGTAATGAATAAATGTAATTTCTGTAGTTTAACATTAAAACAAAAATTCAAGATTAAGCTTAAAACCAACTATTTCTATACTTGTACAAAATATTTCTGGATTTTATATACAGTGCATGCTAAAAAGATGGAGAGCTGCAACGTCAAAGACATTTTGAAAATCTGGAACGTCTAATAAATTATCATGACTGATTTACTTTATTTCATACAATGTTACTTTACTTTTCAAAATATTACAGTTTTCAATAAAATGTATATGTAAATGTATATATTAGTTCGGTAAATTCAATGGTGAAATTAAGGTAGTTATAATAAAAGTAGGGATGGCCAAATAATCAATTACCATCAAAGAATACTTCTATTGTTTTCCTAAATTATATAATCGGCAGGACAAATTACATCAATGTCATTACTGAATACTTTCAGGTCAGCCCACACACTGTACTGTAGCTTCTTTTTACAAGGTTAAAATCTATTTTAAGGAATTCAAGGATAAAATTATGCAAACATCATCTTAATTAAAGTTTTACACTCTTTCTTTGTTTAGAATGGGCCAAAATGTTGGTGGCATAATAAAACGCACTTTTTATTTAAATTCTGTAAATCATTAAGAAAAAATGTAAGTCAGTAATGAAAATATTAATCTAGTTGCCCGAAGCTGTTTCCATAGAAAGGTAATTAAATATAAACTGTAAGGCATTAAAAAAATGTTTATCCTTTTTCAAGTCTCAATCCGTACAACCACACGTTACAGACACTAGTGTAACTCTTTGCATGACCAATGATCAGTCAATTTTGTCACAAACAATGTAAGCTAAGTTAAACGACATGCTAGAACGGTTACACTGCAAACCGTTCACAGGAGATTTATTTTCAAGCGGAATAGAACTTAAAGCATTTTTTACAATAAAAAAAAGCTTACCAATAAATCCTTCACTAAAAAAAATCGCACCCAAATCGAAACTACGCAGATTGTTTGATACAGTACTATATACAAAATACAACTGAGACGAGGATGTCCCATGGCGATATGATAACATACGATGGATATGTCTTTTACAAAACAGGAAGGCAAAGGATTGACTGTACTTTAACAGTTTCTTACGGTTAACCAAGCTCAAGTTCTTAAGACCGATCTACTAGCAAGCCCCCATTCTTTATTCGGTCTCGAGAAGAAGCAGCTTCGAAACATCGAACTCGTTCAGCTTAAAAAATATCGCTAAATACGCTCAAACCTGACGTTTAACCAAGTACAAAATTAATTTAAACACGTTCGACATATCTTATTTTTGTATAGATAACGCTGAAAGGTTTGGTTTAATTCTAAGGGTTTATCTGTATTGCAATTTTAGGGAGCAAGGGTCACAGTTCTATGCGTATTGCCACTTGCTTGTACAGCTATTATCATTTAACTGACACAGAAACAAAAAGTAAATATCTCTTTAAATAAACTGAATGTTCTTACTCAGCATATCCAGCGTTCAATGGAAGTTCTCGATGAGGAATAAGGATCGGTCGAGTTTCATGATCGGCAGAAGCTTGCGTTGATTCCTCGTCAAGTTGAAGAAATTCCGGTCTTCTGTAAGCGTGCTTTTCCTCAAGCATATCGCGGTAAACATGAAAATCTATTCTCCTATCCGGCATGGGACTAGCAAAAAAATTAAACGCATTCTGTGTTGAGACACTTAACATCCGCTTCAAGCCATTGAAAGTCATTTTCCGAGTGCAAATTCATAGAATTATTTAGATACATTAATACATTTACTCAAAAGAAAACAAAATTTAGGAAAATAGCACTTCCGCATTTTACCGCTGACCAAAACCTGCCTCGGTTTGGCGCTAAGGGTTTGTTGAACAAAAACTGCTCCCACTCCTCCCCCTTGGCCTTTACTTACTGGAATGTGGTTTTGAAAAATGATTTCCATAGCTGGTCTAAAACACGTTTAAACACTGGTCAGAGCACTGCACCGGTGTTGCAGAGGTCACGAATACCGTTGAAGCTGAATTTTTTTTTCAGGCAAACTTTCGCAAACTGCTTAAAACTGCGCCCAACCGCGAAAATTGTATTATAACGTCATTGGATATAACTGACGTACAAGCCATGATCATTGTTTTTCTACTTCAAATAGAAAAAAAAAGCTACAAAAAGATACGCCATGTTTTACCGTAGTTATGAAGGCACATACTGAAACTTGTAGTCAGGCAACTTCTACCATTTCTATCAATCTATCATTTTCATCACCTATCACCACACGTCAGTGATTAAAATCGTGCTTTCCCACCGGTGGGACTGGTACGTATGCTAGAGCCACCATGGTCAAGAGCGGCTTTCTTTTTTGGCTCTTTTCCATATATATTATGCATTCAGCCGAGGAGGCTGGAGTTTGCCAAGCTCTTTAAGGCACCCGATTAATCAAATGACAGATGGTGATAGCTGAGCTAAAACTTTTGCGCGGATTTTTAGGGTAGGGGTCAGTTGGGCCCCAGCTCCCCCCCCCCCCTCCCCCTTCCTCTTTTTTAGTGGAACAACGAACTTTTATAATTGGCCAAATATCGGAAACTGAATAGAAATATCAGTCAAGCCGGATCAAATTTTGACCCAAGTTACATTTTTTAATTGCTATTTGCTGAGCATATGCATGTTTCAACACAGAGTTTTTTTTTGTTCTTTTTCCATTTCCTTCTAAAAACGCGCCTTTTCACATCGCGAAAAGCTAACTTTCAAAATTTTCCGGGGGAGCATGCCCCTAGTCTGCTCGGCCCTTCAGTGCTCGAGGAAGTTTCTATATGGCCGGACCAATTCTGAAGACTTTCGCCGGGCCTGAAAGTGTTTTTGCAATCACTTTTTTTCCCATCGCCACTGAGAAACAGGGACTGCTAATTAAGCCGGTTCTTAATGTCTGGCTTGCTACCGTAATATTTTGAAAATTCCATGTTACCCTATGTACCCTACATAAACTTTTTAAAATAACCATACAATTTGTGAGGTTACGAATCAGGCTTTGCGAAACGAGAGTAGAATTTCAGGGACGGAACCACAGAACTGGGAAAGCCTTAGTCTTCAATGATTTTTGTCGAATATTTATAATTATCAGGAGCCCATAACTGGGCTTCTGTAATTATATATAACACGGAAACTGACGATGAAAAACTTTGATTGGAGTGATAGATATAAACGCATTTCTGACAATCTTAGAAGTTCGAATTTTCAAAATTTTCGAGGGACACCCATGGCCCCTGGACACCCCCCCCCCCCTAAAATAAGGCTCGCGCCTTTGGCGCTCGTTACGTCGTCTTTCTATGCATGAACTTAGACCAAGACCTTCACGTAAAAGTGGAGAAACTTAACAATTCGGCTGATTGATTACTATTATGGAAACGAAAACTACTTGCCTAATAATGCAATCTATAACCATTTCAGCATGCACCAATTGTATTTTTATGGACTGCTGAAACTAGGTCCCCTTGAATTTGAGAGGGAGGGGAAAGGAGAAAGAAAACGGCCGGGAAGAGACAGTAGTGCCTGGGAGAGAGAGAGAAGAGAGGAACATGACAACTCGAATCGCCTGTCTTCCTAACTGAAAACTCATCTCTACAGCGACTCGCAAAACTCCAACACAGCTCAATCAGGCACATAATACATTAATCACTGCCGTAATTTTAGAGCCGTACCTAAAATATCCACGGAGAAAATCGGTCATAAACAACGCTTGCGACCTCTGGACGATCGGTGCTCGCGACAAACGAATGGAGTTCAAAGAACGATAGCCGTTAAACATCAGCCAATCTGTACGATAGCTTATCAATCCGGGCGTGACACGATTCGCGTTTCCGTTTCTGAAAACGAAGTATTTTTCAACCTGGCTGAAAAGCTCTCGCTTGTACTATGTGCCTGTTTGAGCTGTGTTGGAGTTTTGTTGGTTGTTAAAGCGAGTCGCTTCTCTCTCTCTTTCCCTCCTCCTTCTCTCCTAGTCCCTCTTCTCTTTTCACCATTTTTTCTTTCTCCTTTCCCCTTCCTTTTTACTTTCCCTATAAACCCCCCAACAAGGTTGACAACACCTCACTAAAATGATAACTTTTTTTTCGTCAGTGTATTCAGTTAACAGAAATCAATGAATACGAGCCACTTCTGGATGGTATGCCTGTGATCAGAGGAAAGGAAAACAAGTATTGCAAATGTTGCATCGTCTTCAATGGCCTAGAAGTTTGACAAAAAAGCTGGACGAGGGGTTAAATATTTTGATTGCTGAACATGCAACGCATATAAAACTTGTATGATCAGGACCTTGTCAGTTTTTAGGTGTCTTGGAAGGGGATGGAGTGTCTATGTGGGTATGGTAGGGAATCCTCCCCCCCCCCTCCCCCTCCCCTCCTTCCCAGTCCCCAGAGCTGCTACGCTGGCAAGGTTTGGGAGGCTATGGAACTGTTCGTCTGTTAAAGGGACTCGGTGATTTGGCTCTGTGGCATCCTGGGATAATAGTTTAGAGTCCAAAAAAATTGCTAAACTACGGAATCTTAAGGTCTGAGCAAAATGAAGAAGTTTTATCTATTTACAAACTAACACCTGCTGGTTTAACATTTTCACTTGCGCTGCGAGACTCACAGACCCTTTAGACAATCTAACAGTAACAGAAGGCAATTACTTTGTGATTATGAATCTTCTTTTAATATTTACTTATTATTTTAATACACACTTTTTAAGAGCGACTAAATATCAGTTGGCATTGCTGTGGCAAATTTATGTGTCTTGTAGCCCTGGTATTGCCAGGACACAGCGAAAGGTGCATAAAGTCAATATGCTCTGCACAGAGCTATTACTAAGCCATACATCTTTATAATTTTCATGCTTATTGATGCAAGTCAGTCATAAAGGCAGTATACAGACGATTGTGCCCTTACCCTACCAGTTACCCTACACTAACCCTACTGGATGTGCTAACACTAACTGCAGGTACCCTGACCCTATCAGATGCCCTTACCCTACCAGGTATCCTACCCCAACCCTACTCGATGCCCTTACCTCAACAAGTACCCTAACCCTACTGGATGCCCTTACCCTAATAAGTACCCTAACCCTACTGGATGCTCTTACCCTAATAAGTACCCTAACCCTATTGGATAATCTTACCCTAACAAGTACCCTAACCCTATCAGATGCCCTTACCCCACCAGGTATCCTATCCCAACCCTAATCGATGCCCTTACCTCACTAACCTAACCCTACTGGATGCCCTTACCCTAATAAGTACCCTAACCCAGCTTGGATACTCTTACCCTAACAAGTACTCTAACCCTATTGGATAATCTTACCCTAACAAGTACCCTAACCCTATCAGATGCCCTTACCCCACCAGGTATCCTATC
>JAOBAT010054791.1:5618-28249 GCA_026413305.1 Hydrozoanthus tunicans
GAATTTAACAACATGAAATATGTAGTGTTTGAGATTAAAATTTAAATTCTCCAAAACTGATTACATGAAAAGTATGAAGCCTAGTTGGGAGAATTTAACAACATGAAATATGTAGTGTTTGAGATTAAAATTTAAATTCTCCAAAACTGATTACATGAAAAGTATGATTTCTAGATGGGAGAATTTACCAAAACATTAATTTATTTGCCATGTTTTAGGCTAAAGGGCTTAACAGAATCTGAATGGGGAACTTCAAACCTATGCTAATCATTTACATAACCATAATGAATCCCAGTCACTATCTAATTGTATAGTTTCCTTTCAGTTGAATGAATTACAGAGCATTGTGTGTTTGACAGCATACCTCTGTGCTTTGTGACCATCTGTAACCACATTGCAGGTGCATTCTTTAGTACAGATGGTGGAACATAAATCACATGCATGCCATTCAAGACACTCTATGGAAATTAAAATTTAAAAAAATATTCAATAGTTATAATAACAGTAATACCTTAAAAGCTTACTTTATATATTGCTAGCTAATGACTAAACTAAAACTACTCACTGTCAATACAGAATGCCAAAGTCCAACTTCTCTCTTTGGGTCCAGCACACTCACCATCACCTCACCTGAAACATATGGTTCATTAAATAAGCACAAAAAGTTTGTTTTGTTTGTATTCTTGCTAAAAGTTACAAAAATTAAACACTTGATTAAAGAGACATTATCACAGAATGATCAAAACATGTTTTGTTTGATAAAAAAACGTTGTCCTTTTTCTTAATTGAATGCATTTCTAGCCTGCTTCTTTTATGCTCTTTTGGAAACATTTAATTGTAGTAAACCATTTGAACACAGGGCTCTGTAGTTGCTACTTAAAACTTGATAAAGTGAAACAAGAATAATCACTCCTATTAATAATTCATAATGAACAAAAATGTTTTGATAGTTTTTGTTTTTTATTTAAATGGGGAAACCTTTCTGTCTGGTAGAAAAAGCCTAGTTACATACAACCCAAATTTTTTTAGCAAAACTTGTCTAAGCACTCTGTAGGAAATTTATTGTCAGGGGAAGTATATTGGTTTTTTGATCACATACAGTAGCTGTGAATACTGCACTATGTGTAAGAAATACTTAAAAAACATATCAGTTTTGCTACAAAAGCAGGGACAGAGACATAGGGCAGAGTCCCAACTGCATGTGAATAAGATTTCAAAAGGCAATATTTCTTCTTACCTTCAGTGTAGGAACAGGCTTGAGTCAAGGTTTGTGTGTGCAGCAACATACTTGATCTTGTCACTGTAACTCCCATCACTGCACCATCCCTTCCAACAGTTGACTGAAAAAGTATATTTTGGTAAAATAAAAGTACCTTTAACCATTCTAAGCAGTATTGCCACACACTCTTGTTACAAAACTGTTAGTATACTGGGGCATAGCCAGCTAGTTTTGCCTATAAGGCAAGATTCACTGGTTGATGAGGAGATAGCTACCTGTATTTTTTAGAGAGGTGCATTGAAACCTGGGTGCAACACCCCCCCCCCCCCCAAGAAAAAGCTAATTTCTTGTCATTCACAGTTTCCATGTAAGAATAATTTTGGGTTTAACATTGACTGTGCTTCCATGCATGCCTGCAGCCTTGCAGTCCCCACCTCCCCATGTCAATTTTGTTCCAATGGGCATGTTATAAGACAAAAGGAAGGTGAAAACAAAACTTCCTTTTTCACAATGATGGACAAATTGGAAGCATTTTCAGCCAGTCCAAAAGGTACTATATTAAAAAATTCATGATGTCTGTATCAATGTTCGTATTATGGTGTTGTTTAAAATAAAAATGAAAAAAGCTCGAGCAGCTGAAAGATTTCAAGGGGCAATTGTGTCTGTAGTATGGTAAGTTTCATTTTTAGAAACGAGAGAAAACTTGCAAGCCTGGTCTTACCTGGCCTACTAGTTGCTATGCACCTTGCTGTCAGCCTTGGAATTTGAGAATCTATGCTGAGTTGTAAATGCTTTTGATTTCATTTAACAACTTTAGTTATTTTAATATCTTAAAAGATGCTAAAAGGTCAAGGTGCTGGAATGTTATTAAAATTTAAAAAAAATGAAGCTGCTTCAATATGTACAAACAAAAATGGACTCACCTCAATATAAGCAGGTGTACTTCTATCAATATTGGAGGTTGGGCGCCAGTCTTTTGGAGGTCTTCCAAGGTTTTCAGTCACAAACCACTGGAGCTTAGGCCAGCCTGTGAAGGTTATTTAAACTATTTTTTTAATTCTTTTCTTTGCTGAAACCAAATTTCAAACAAACCTAGAATGTTTTTACTTTTGTACCAGTTGTTGTCAAAACCTTATAACTTTACTTAGGGGTAGCAAATAGTTAACCCAAGACTGTCCAACATACCAAGATGGCCTTTGCTCAAGACTTTGGAAAGCAATGGATAATCTGAGACCCAGACAACATATGATACTGACATGAAATCTGAGACAGAGACTTAAAAAACCTAGTACCTACACATTAAACACATTTCAAGCAAAATAAAGATTTTGAGCTCTGCTGAAGATGCTGGTAGTGCAAGCAATTTGGTGTGAAAATCTGAGATTGAAGGCCAAAGAAAAAATAAAAATACAAGACCTCAAGACATGTCTAAAAAGATGAATGAGGTTTCAAGAAATAGTTGTTTTTTTCAGAGGCTTTCATTTTTAAAGGGACCACTTGCTACCCTTTTATTTTAAACACTTTTTCTGAAGAGGCGAAACAATTGATAAAATTATTACTCTTTTCTATACAGCCAATACTCTGCTTGTTCTGAAAATAAGAGGTTAAGGGTGTTACAAAATGAGCATTAATTCTTCTTGTGGAGGGTCGATTAAAAAGTTCAGGTAAATTCTCTGTTTTAAGCAAGCTACAGCTCTTAGCCTCAAGTCTCGACTACTTTTCTTAAGATTTGAGCAGTGTCAAGCAGAGTAATATTTTCAGTTGTTTTCATCATTCTATATTTATTTATTACTATTATAACAATAATCAAAATTATTGCTATTTTCATCTATTATTATTATTATTATTATTATTATTGTTATTGTTATTAATATCATCAGTATCATTATTGAATTAGTAGAAAAACAGTTGGAGTAGAGTCTTTAAATCTATAACTGACCTGGTATCACATAAAAATATAGTTACAAAATGTGCAGGTTAGTCGCAGATCACTCACAACTCAAGACTGCTGTCAGGCACTCATTCACTGCCAGGAGCAGAAGCCAAATGAGCAGTAGTTTGTTTCTTACCTTTAAACGTACAGACATGACCTGAGTCATCTTTAGGGAGACTTTTGAGACAGGATTCTGTGGTGAGAGCCCATGAGACACCACAGCTACCAAGGAGAAAACCAATCTGCTGACAACCTGGATACTGGAAAATTTACAAGAACAGTCAGACTAGTTAAATTATTATCATGATGGTAAAAAAAAATACAGGACTTGAGTTTAACTTTTTTTAGTAGCCATAATTAGTATATATTAAATGAAACACTGTGTTTTACTTTAGAATATGACATTTATAGATTTCATACAAAACTACATTGATCCAAGATGTTAGTGTCGAACATTCCATATGTTCACTAGTGAAGAAACTTCTTTGTTTTTTCCAACTAATTTTGGTGCAAACAAACACTCATATCTACATAATAAAAAGAAAATTTTATGTTGGTGTTTACCTCCTTGTGGAAAAAAAAGGTTTTGCTATGCTTACTTGTGAAATCTTTTTTTTTTCCATTTGAAGATAAACTTCATATCTTTGTGCCACATGTAATAATCCTCTATGTATATTTTTAATATTAAGTACTCCATAATCTGTATCTGCAACTGTTTTCTCAAGAATAACTGCATTTATTGTATAGTTAGTGTGTTTTCAACACAAATGCACACTCATTCGCTAGGAAGTGATACAGATGAGTTAAATCATGTTTCCCAGCTGACCATGGTCAACAACTCAAAAACTGTTGACAAGCTGGTAAACATTGCTGTCACGCTACCACCAGGGGTTTCAATAAGTTTTGAAGTACATGCAAACCTTATTAAAGTAGGCAGCTGTATCCCTCAGGGGTTCAGCAAGAAACTCTGAAAGTAGGTAGTAGATTTGAGAAGTAGGTGGTGAAATTCATTGATTGCTGGCTTAAATTGAAACCCCTGTACCACATTTTGTTCTATCCATTGTGGTTTATTTTGTTTATTCTATATAAAAACATGTAATGACTGTTCCTTGGGAAACATCTGTCTTAGTTTCCCTCATATCTCATAGTTTTGTTTGACTTTGTTGATTCCTTCATGAGCAGGCATTGAGGTATCAGAATGGTTTTAGGTATGTTTTTAGTTTTTCTTTCGTAGTGCGCGCAGCATACGTTTTACCCCTTTAAAAGTATACATTTTCTGAAACCTTAATAGTTTCTCCATTCAAAAATAATTCTTTCTTTGAAAAAGACAAAAAATTATTTGTGTTACAGGCCTGTGTTTGAGAGGCAAACATTTCGAAACAAAGAGCTCCATCTCAAAAAATATCAAACGCAATGACATCAACTACAAACCGAATCAATTAGCACATCATGGCCACCAAAACGGTACTGGGCTTTTGCGGATTAATGTTTCATTATTTTTTTATCGCATTTCAAAGTTTACGCGCCTTCTTAAAACAAAAAAAGTTCAGTAAAAATCGATTAACTTCAAACCCAGGCAAAATATTGTAAATCGCTGGTACCGTTATTCATTCCAAACATCTAGCTATCTTTGTGCAAAATTTCAGCCAGCTGCGAGCAGTATTTTTCGACTTGGAGCCTTTTAAAGTAGCACGATTATGCATTTTTCGAACTACAAGAAAAAGCGAAAAAAAGATTCTGCTTTCGACTTCGACTGTGTAAACAAGACTAATTTAATAAACAAGACAATCTGCATTGTTTTTCCCGCGGAGCAAACAATCTCGAACAATGAGCTCTAAAAAATCTTCCAAGTCAAGAAGAAGAAGCAAGAAAAAAGAGGAAAAACAAGTAGATGTTGAGATTTTAAAAGGTCGCCTTGTTAATGCCATGGCTAATGAAAATATCAGTATAAACTGCAAAGCTTTCGACTATTAAAATTTGAATAGCGTTGTGTTTGGGATTTTTTACGAAGTGTAAGCGCTGTTTATTGATGTGATCGCTAAAATTTGGCAATTATCGTTATATTTCGCTTCTACTAGATACGACGGAGGCAGTTTCATTACTGCACTGGAGACAAGTATGGCCAACGACCACCTTCGAGTTTGTCGGCATCAATAAACGTGAGGCAATTTGGCTTTTCAAACTCGAAATCGACATCGTTGTTAATCATTTCTTCAATGGTTGCCATATCTTCCTTGATTTTCTTCGCACTGGCACCTTCACACTTCTCTGTATCTGTGGATTCCATGTATGTAGTAAAATACTCTGGCCACTGCTCGTCCTGCTTACAAGAGAACCAGGAGCCATGATTCAAAACTTGGAGTCTGTGCTTGTCTTCACCGCTGAACCTTTTCAGTTTTCGACGTTTTTTTTCTCTTTTTCCTTGATTTCTCAGACCACTCTAACGAAGACACAAGACAATATAACATACACACTGCTTATATATATCTGAACAAAACATTACAAGCGAACTCCCCGACTCTCCAAACGATAACGAATGCTTGTTGTTTTGTTTTATGACCTGTCACATGCATGTGTCAACACTTCAATCCGCGGCAAATGTGTGAAAAGAAATATCAGCAGGCTTCAAGTACTCTGGAAACCAAAGTAAATATTGCAATTTCGAGGCAAAATTTATTATTCTCCATAACTCGAAAACCAAAGCTCGTTTTCCGAACTTTTTTTCACAGTTACTTAGATAAATCTCTAAAGAATACGTTTGGTCAATAAAAAAAATTTAAATTTTTTCATCATAAAACCATTCTGATACCTTAAGTGTATAAATACTGTTTCAGATTTGTTTTCCCAAGAAAGCAGATAAGCTTCATTCATTCATCATTTTGCTTATCATATCATTAGATACATTAGTTAATCAGTACTACAGTTCCACAAACTTTGTAGTACTTAGCCAGCATTCATTTTTTGGTAGTTCAAGACCTGCAGTTATAAAAAAATGAGGTGGCTAGATAAATGAAGACTGTGCAAGAACTTCGACTTTACTTACATCTTTACTGGTGGGAGGTTCCACAGGAACTGGGATAACTCCAGATGTAAGACAACCATAAAAACTTGATATGAAGCCAACTGGATCATCTGCTTGGTATACTAAGGCAACCTTTTGAAAAGATATTCATAGTTGCAGGTGTGCTATAATTAGTTGGAACACGAGGCTGTAAGAGTGTGCAGAGAAATTTGGAAAGATTGTAATTATAAGTACCAATGGATAACACAATCGGGCGAAATGGTGGTAAAGTTCCTGGTTGATAAGTCTTGTGTAGCTTGGGAAGGTCAAATGTTCTGGCTGGTTGGAGACTTCTTGGACAGATCTTGTTATACGTTTTGCTGTCAAGGTGATTGTTTTTTGCAATTTCCCTTCTTACAATTACAATTTCCCTCCTCTTTTCCCCCCTCCTATAATTACAATCTTACCAAATTTCTCTGCAAACTCTTACAGCCCCATGTTCCAACTAATTATAGCACACCTGACAATTTCATTTTTGTCAATGAGTTACAAAGTCTACACATGAACGGTAAATTCATAGTTCTTTAGTTTGTAAATTAAGGTCAATTTCAGATGATCTAAAATTTTCTTCTTCAATAAAATTGAAACTTACCCTGTCACCAACCATAATCGATGTGCCTTCTTTGTGGCTTCCCACTTTGTTGAGCAAAGCATATGCAACTTTCATGGTTCTGGACAGAAGTTTGCCTGTTACATCAACAGAGACATTAATGATTATATAGAATGATACTTAATGAATAAGTATCATGAATTTTTCTTTAGTATCAGAAGTTATTTCTGATAAAAATACAATAATGACAATGTGTGTTTTAGCTTAGTTCAGTAGTACTAAGCAGTCAGTGACTACTAAATGGGAGACTTCAGGCTTGATCACAAGCCTTGCCTTGGTTGGGTTTCTTTATGTTGTACATCTTGTTTTCTTGTGAACAGGGATGCTAAGTCTCTGGTCTTGACTGTTGTCTCCTGAATTGTTCATAACCAGGGGACTTGAAAAGTACCCAGTCATTTCTTGAAAAGATTAGTTTTGCTTTTGATTCCAGTGCTTAACTGTATTATAATCATGGTAATCTAACTTTTTCAACATCCAGCCTCCTTTTACAAAACTTGTACGAAACAAAATATTTGGTAATGAAATGTCAATTCCGACGTGATTCGGACGTGGTCCCTTGGGACTATGAGGTGTTGAATTGCCAAAATAAGCCCCTTTTTTGGGCAATCTTTCTACACAAGCCAGCATTTTCATCAATGCCTTGTTGAACACAAAAGCAAAGGTTCTGCGGTGGGCAAGCACATCATTGAGAAACACAACATTAAAATTGATAACCTAATTATTTCTCAGTTCTCTCAGAAAATGCAGGAACAAATTTGACTGTCTCATCTATGAAACGGTTTTTATCAAAAATCCAAACCCAGTCTCATTTCTCAATCTTATGCAATATATGCAAAGCTATGTACTTAACATTTTTTTCTTTTATCAAACAATTAATATAGCTCTTTTGTACTTAAATTTAAATTGACTCATTAGTATCATTCAAGTTATTTACTAATTATCATTTACATATTATATATATTCATTTCTTGACAAATGGCATCAGTAAGATGAAACATTGCATGTAAATAAATGGTTTCACTTATATTTTTGTTCAAAATCTTTTAGCTGTCAAAAACAGTTTTGTGTCTGAGGAACTTTAAAACTTATGAGAACAGACCAAACGCTTACCATAAGTTAATACAAAACTTGATTTTCCATGACTATCGATGATGCTAACACAGGATGATTTTGCTGAATCAACACCAAATCTATTTATTGCAGCTTCCAAGCTTGTTGCAAGATCTTCAGACATCTGTTTTAGAAGGGGAAATTATTATAACTACATTACACAATAAATAAATACATACAAAACAATTTTATTCTATTATACAAACATTGATACTGGCATGGCAATGTAGCTGGCATGGCTAACATGCAAGGGGTTTATATCCTGACTGAAGACTCTCTGATCTGCTTAACACTAGGAAGCTGGAGATAATTAAGTGCCAGCCTAATGAGGCACTAATAGTCAAAGTTATATATCTGAAGAAAATGCCAAGTTTTTTGAAGCTTGTTCAAAGCAATCCACCGACCTTGAGCTGCTCTCCTACGACAGGCTTCAAAATTTGTCCCTCTGGTTTAGGGGCATTAGGGTCTGGCTTGGCGGCTGGAGAGGGAAAGACAACGTACATACACTCAGGTTTATGTCCTTCTGAGCTGTGAG
Source organism: Hydrozoanthus tunicans (assembly GCA_026413305.1). Lineage (NCBI taxonomy): Eukaryota > Metazoa > Cnidaria > Anthozoa > Zoantharia > Hydrozoanthidae > Hydrozoanthus > Hydrozoanthus tunicans. Next base: position 14,087 of record JAOBAT010054791.1, read on the forward strand.
GCCTTATGCCATTTTACTGACTGTGTGCAACACTGCTGTGTTCTCCAGCAGGTTCTCAAAAGTATTATAAATTCTTCTCATAATAAGGGCTGTCAGGGGTAGACTGCAACAGTTCATATGCCAGAGAAACAGAACAAACATTGAAATCAAGATTTGCTGAACACCTATGACCCAGCAGCGCTTCTTCGGAAGTTTCACCACATACTCACAGGGAATGTACAGGACATCAAGTCCAAGTCGAGGTTTTGGGCCATGAAGATTGTTAGTTAGAACAGGGAATCAAGAAAGCAATCTACATCCGTGTTCACAGGCCTGATTTGAGCAAGGTGCAAACAAGCGATTCTTTAATCCACATCTTTCCTCAACACGACAGCCATTACTTCAAAATCTCACAAAGGTCATTTCCTTTTTGTTTATGAAAATGTTTACATTATTACGTTTGAATATGCGGTAAAAACTGTCTCAATTTGAAATTATCCGCATGAGTGCTTCGCCATTAAGGCTATCAAACTTGCTTGTTTTTAAACTTTACATGCTCCAAATCAGGTTCTTTCCTTATCCAGTATTGTTTAAATTGAGAAAGAACATCAAATTATGAAATATATTACAGCCTTCATTGCAACACAAACTTCATGTTTTCTGCGAAATCAAAATGACACTCGCCAAGCGTAGGAAAGTGCATTACAAGCAAGACACGCGCAAGATAATATTTGGAACCGCCGTCTTCTATCAAAGACTGCAGTCAACATTATACAAGACACAAAAGAAAGACACTAAAAAGACAGTAATTGCCGTCTTTTTTGAAAAAGACGGCGAAGCGTCTTTTTGGAAATACACCAAATCACATGCAGGGTCACATTTACTCTCTAAGTTTTATGACAGGTATAATCATTAAAGATAATTAATTCTGAACCCACCTGGTATTAAATAGTCATCACTATCGGTGTAGTACTGCTCTAATGGCTTCTTCTTTGGTCTCTGCAATAAATATCAAAATATGTAATGTACTATTCAGGTAAAAAACTGGTCACATCAACATGTAGGCATAGCAAACAGAAATCTTATTTTGCAATATTCATGTAGCTTCAAGATTTATAAAATCTAAATAACCAAGTGCATGAGAATATTTTTCTAGAAGATCAATTATCCTGAAACTTTGATCTAAGTTCAGTGTGAAATCCAATATGCAGCATCTGGACTACATTTCCCATGATGCACCTAGCTACAGTCTATAGATAGTTTTGGTCAGTGAAAGGAGTTAAGCAAGATAGCAGCCAATTTAGCAATATTCAAACTTCTGTAAAAAATCGAGTTTTATCAGATTTGAAATTTCTTTTAGAAAAATCACATTTTAGTTTGATAGAATTCTCACAAAAAGTCAGCCAGATTCGCTTTGAAGCACTTTAATCTAGGGACTGGCTATGAAATCACTGTTGTAGGTCTTTCTTCATCCTTTTCTTTGTTTAATAGTGCTGGAGGTGCACAAAATACAAAAGGTTTTGAAATGCAAATCAACAAGTAGCCAGTCAAAACATTCTCACTAACACCTTTAACAAAGACGGCCTGCTCTAAAATGGTTCATTCAACCTTTGCACAGTCTTTTTATTTTCCTTTGAAGTTTGCTGGCTTTCATAACCAGTCAGCTGTATCAAAGTCCCTATCAAGTTTATTTTTTTAAGTTCCAGATAAAAAGTAGAACCCTTTAATAATAGCAATTTTCAAAAATATAACCTTTTTTCGCCGTTCCTGTTACATTTTTTAGCCTTGAAACATGCAATGATGACAGAGCAGGAGGCATGAAGCAGAACAATCTTTTTTTATCCCAAAATTCAATTCTGGCTACAATAGTCACACTGTTATAACTTTAATCAATGAATTATTCCCTTGAAGTTGTTTGAAAAAAAATGTTAAGATATTTTTAACAGAAATGAAATTTTTTAAACAAAAAACCCATAACTCACTGCTTCTACGTCACAGGTTACCATTCCCTGGCCTGCTCGGGCAAAATTAACATTCTGATCTTTTTGATAAAAAGCACACTTAGACATGGAAATTTTCTTTGGTTGCTTGAATTTTGAGTTCACAGATGACAACAGTTTTAATCCAAAAAGTAGAAAAATAAGCCTGAGAGGGACTTTAATTACATGTTTAAACACTTTACCTTTAGTGTGTTTAGTAACTGCTGTATTTTATTTGAAACTCGACTGCTGCTTACTGCTAAAAAAGAGAAAACAAACAAGGAACAAAAATATTAAACATCAAATAACTGCACAATCAAAAGAATGAAGAATAACTAACAAAGGGCACAAGTTTATTTTCTCTATTTCTTTTCATGATTCATGGAAAGGCCAACTTTCAATACATAAACTTGACAGACTGTTAACTGATTGTTCCAAAAAAATGGCAGCTGTAAAATTTACCACAATGCACTACAAACCTTACACCACTAAAAGAAAGTAAGGGAGGGTAAGACTTAGTAAAACTCTACCTTGTACTAACAACACTGTGTGCCAAATTTGAGGTTTACAGATTCTCACTATGCATATTTATGTGCATGTTTAAATCATAATTATGTGTTAAGAACTATGGATAAATATACAGGTTTCTATCATTTTCATAATCATTGATTGGTATACAAAGCATATTCAATCATCACCTGATGATTGGCCATCATCATCTGTCATTCTCAAAGATGGGACGTGATTAACTCGGGTTGGCCCTCGTCGAATTCTGTCGTCATCTGACGATCTGTATGAGTTCTGTGGTGTAACATCGGGGTAAGGTGAAACATCAGAGTAACTATCGTTGCTACTGAATCTTCGCTGGTCTTGAATCTCTGAGGGGGGAGGGGGGAAAGAAGTATCTTCAGAGAATGTTCGTGTAACAGTCCCTGATGCTGGGGAGCCTGGAGGAGTGTAGTCGGCCATGGGAAGGTTGCTTACTGAGCTCTTGGGTGTCCCTGATACTATAAAAAGACAAGTATACAAAGGTTTTCAAGAAAATTCTTGCAAGTCAGAGTATTGTATACTTAGCAAGTATTGCTTTTCCAATGCAGGAATGCAGAAAAAAAGAGGTATGTACAAAAAGGTTCTGTTTGTATTAATTTGTGAAAGAATTAAGATTTAAGGGTCTTGCAGAACATCATTACCCCATCCACCAAGAAACACTTGAAAAGTGGTAACCCGATACTCCGGTGTCCTGAAAAACCATACATATACGACTATTTTGCCCTGTACTTTTATTGAATTGTTTTGGAAGATTTTTCCACCTTGCTCTGCACTATTGTTCAGAACTCCAGAATAGCAAAATCAACCGACAAAAAACTGCTGATGATAGCATCTGGAGAAGGCTATGAAAATTAAAATCATAGAAATTTTCTTGATACTGGATTAATTTTGCATTCAACTACAGCCAATTGGTATGGTTTGTACAGTTTGATTTTTAAAACCTCAACTCTGCCAGTATACTAAATAAACTTTGCTTTAACAAAGAGCTAATTAATACTCAGAATGCTGGCTTTCCAAAAGCTAATAAACCTATTAATAACTGTAATTATTAAATTTTCAATCTTGAATATTGCGATTCGCACCTTCTGATTGGTTCATTCAATCTCGGTTATCAGCTCATATTCAGAGTTCACCAAATATGGAAACTGACTGTAGTGTTTGCAAAGCCAAAATTAGGTTCTGAATAAAATTTAGCTGTTATTTTTAAGTATGGAAGAGTTTAGAAAACTAATTAAATTCAATAAAACAATTATTCCATTCGCGCTTGTTTGATATGAGATGATTTATAGCAAACTCGGCGCTACACGCCTCGTCAGCTATTTACCATCTCATATCCTATGTGCGCTCTAGGAATAATTGTTAAATATTTTGCTGAACATTTAACAAGCAAAAAAGCCCTTTGCCATTCACAAGCATCAAACCCTCACAAGTACTTTTAAAAAATGAGTACATATGCCTTTGAAATGCTTAACAGACATTAATATTAAAGACTGATCAATGATATACTCATTGGTATTTTCAGTTCTTAAAGCTTTTACACATTCCACTTTTTAAATCTACTTCAGGTCAAAAAACTTTACTATAGAGCTGTAAGTCTCTGGAACCAATTAGATGATTCTTTTAAGCTTATTCAGTCTGTTGCTAATTTTAAGTGCAGGCTGAGGAGCCGACTCCTGGAGCGGTTCATGCGATTATAGCGGCGCAATTTTCTGCCTTAGTGCCCGCCCTGCTGTGGTGGTGTGGACTGCTTTGGATTTGTCTCCTTGGCTTATATATTCTATATATTTTGTATTTTGTATATAATTTATATAGTTCTAAGTTTATACTTTTGATAGCTTTAATTAATATTAGTAATAGTTGTTGTAGTTGTCACTGAAAAGCCCCTTTCGGGAGTGCCAATCAAGTCACCATTGCCATATATGATAATTAAAAATGAGGCAGTTGGTGGTTCGATACTAACCTGGTGGAAGAACTTGCGGACCAAGCACTCTGGTTCCATTCTGGACAGGCTGTCGCTTCTCCTTCAGTGACTGCCTCTTAAATGGAGCAGGCAAGTTTCCACCCTCCTGTCCACCAGTCCTTTTTGCCAGTGCAGCCTGGACAGCTTCTGCTCGCTTGGCTATGACCAATCAACAAAGTTACGACAATGTTATTGTTCACCATGTGTTATACGTACTTATATAACATCTTTAATCACCTCATTTTGTTAAATCTTTCACTTTAGCTTTACTTGGTCTATACAATGCAAGGCTTCACACAAAATATTCTCTCAAACAAGATTATTAAGATTTTTTAATATAAGCAAGGCTCATCACCAGCAAATTCTCCCTGAAATTGTTAGGTATTTTGTGATCTGCTACAAAGAAAAGTTTCTATGGTAAGTTATTGATGTAATTTTCAGCCAGTCAGAATGCATGAAATTAGGTTATTGACCTAAAATCAATACTACCATATAATAATATGAAATACTAACCAGAAAAAGCAAGCTTATTTTTATACTATCTATAGAAAAAGTGGTACATTTAACAAAATCTGTACATTATTTTATAGAGGCTGCTTCCTTGGCAAGCCAAGCAACAAAGACTTCAGAACAATTTTATTGTTCACCACAGGTTACATGTTAATACCAATTGGCAGAAACAAGTTTATTTTTATACTATCCAAAAAATGGATACAAAGCAAAACACAAGTATGTATAGTTATGATACATAAGTTTTATATTGATATTCAACTTTAATTACCTAGAATTTTGTTACTTAACTCAAACTTGTACAACTATATACTTATTTCACTGGAAATAAATCAAATAAAAAGAGCTTTGCTGTTAACTAAATAAAATTAAGCAGACACAGTGTCAAGGTCCAACAAATTATCTTAATATTAACTGTAACTTTAGAACTTATAATCACTATACTGACACTCTATTCTACAACAACGAACATACCTGCAGTTGGAAGGACAGGACTGCTGGGAGAGACACCTGTTCGTCAAATACAAGGTAAACATTAAGTAATGATCCAAGTAAGAAATGCAATGGAATGCAGAAAGGTGCTAATTGCAGTATTGTTAAACCGATAATCTCATTGGCTAAACTTTGAAAATAGACCAGATCTTCATAAGTAAGTTAATTTATTTCATTCCAGATAATTCAATCATTCCCTTCAAGTTGAAACATTTTATTCATTTATTTTATTTAATAGAGAAAGAAAGGGAGAAAAGAAGAAAAAAGAAAGAATCAAGCTCTTTTTGAGACATTTGATAAAAAATTTCAAGTAAGGGCCTTGCAATCCAATAATGAACAACTATTCCCAATTGGGGGGTGAGTAGAGGTGGGCATATACTGAGACACGAAGCGACGAGGAATATATTAAGCACTACATAGGCATCAACTCCGAAGGGATAGGTGCTTTAAATTAGTATTTACCAAAACACTGTCATTGGGATAAACATGGACCTTACTCTATAGAAACAATGCAAACAATGCACTCTGCTTTTGGCATGCACTGCTATTTTCAGTACAGCCTCAAAACCAATAATTTACAGCGGAAATAAAGCTTGTGAAAATGTCTATCGGTTGCTTTGGTTAATACTATTAAGTGCTACTTACTATACAAATTATGCAAAATATTTTGTATGGATTTCTGCTACTAAGAAACAAAATCTATTCTAGTATACAATATCTATTTTAGTAAATTCATTTCATAAATGTGTAAATAATTGTGGTTTACATTAATCTAAAAACTTGCACAATAAAAATGAGGTTTAAAATAATTGATTTTTGGTTCAAATTTTTCAAAACAGTTTGTCTCTATCGACCCCTGATTGCTTTTCTTTCAAACCAGTTCATTTTTCTTGTATCAGTCTAAGAACAAATATATAAATTAGTGAAACCTAGAAATATTAGTTTTGAATGCTGAACGGGTGAAGAAGAACTACAAATCCAAAAAAATGTTGTTTTTGCACTGGGCCCTTCAATTTTCTGAAACCCCCTAAATGGACAGGCCCCAACTTTATTACTACACCTCCCAAAATAAAAGCTCGTTTTATACAGTTGATAGCAAACTGATATTAATACAAAATTTAAACAAAACTGGAAAAAAATAAACTGGTTTAAGAAAAATCTGAATCAAGGTTAAAACTAAAGCACAACATTCATCAACAATGACATATATGTATCTATTATATTACATAAGTAAACATATCTATTAGGTTTTAAATAAATACTAGCCAACCAGTTAAACATATACAATATTAACTAAAGGTTATATTATTTGCTTATTGGTGTTTGAACAAGAAAAGTTTAATAGGTAAAGTTCTATAAAGTATGTAAATTTCATTTTAAACAAAAAAATCCATGGATTCTTTTAATTTACTTCCTGTGAAGTTTATCTTCTCGTTTGTAAATTAGTACCTCAAGAGAAAGAAGAAAAACAGAATAGATATATTGAAATATTGAGCAAGCCTATACTAGAACAAAAAGACAATATCACAATATAACAGTTCAAAAGTGCAGAGTAAAAAGAAACACCTTGTATGGTTGGACTAACCTGTCTGTAAATAGGGAGTGAGTAACTTGGATTTCTTCTTTTCAAAACCTTTTGGAGTTATGTCCCCTTTAAAAAGAAAAACAACTAAATTATAAAAATTGAGAAAACATATTTAAGGTAAATAATCTTTAAGTATATTTATTGTTATTTCATTTAAAGAAGCACTTATTATGAACAAGAATGTTGTATCTAGTTTTCTGAACACAGTCTCTTGTATTATTATATATCGTGTAAGTAATAAATATTATAATTTCTTCTATTACACTTTCTTTATTACTATTTATATTGCTATTACTTTTAAGATATTATAAATATCTTAAAGAGCATATGACACAAGATCAGTTTTTCAATTTTCAAAAAGTATATACTATAAAGAAACATTGGTTTGCCAAGTTTGAGATGCATACGATAAAAGTTTGCCAAGATACGGTAAGTAGAATTTTGAATTTTTCCAGCTAAAATAACTGTCCCCTCCAAAAGACCAACAATATGATGTAACAGAACACGTGTGTCTCGCCTCAGTTCATCTGAAATCTGCTTTAAAACAACACTAACTAATAAAGTTTCTATTGAAAACACTAGCAGTTACAGATGTTTTAAAACCAACTATCTCTTTATTTTGTGGCACCATATGAGATGGACTGAGGCGAGGCGCATGTGTTCTGTTATGTCATCTTGTTGGTCTTTTGAAGGGGACAATTTTAGCAGGAAAAATTTAAAATTCTACATTTCGTACGTACTTTCATCGTAAGTATCTCAAACTTGGCAAACCAATGTTTTTTTTTGTACACTTTTTTTGAAAATTGGAAAATTGTTTTCGTGTCATGTGCTCTTTAATAACCGAGCAAACAAGGTTATTAAGATAATAATCTATTACATGGCTTCAGTTTTAGATATTCAGTAAAAGAGAACAAATGATTATCTCTGCGCGCTCAAGATAATGAGAAATCGGTTCAATAACTTCCCAGACCTGTATGGAAAGTTATTGGACAGATTTTTGGCTAATCAATGTGCGGGATTTGGTTATATGGTGATAGAAGTTTGACTTGCAATGAAATATCTCAGTATTATTTCTCTAGGTTTCATGCATCACATAGAATTGGATTTCTTTTTTGTGCCACTAATAATTCTAAATTGTTGTAATGAGGAGTTATAATGCAAAGGTGTCCTGTCCACTACTGGGTAAACTTTTTTACTTGTAAATGTTCTTTTATGGCTTTTGATCATAGCTTAGATGAAACTGCTTTAATTCCAGTTCAGTAGAATTATTGTTCAATGAATAAAAAATTGGACTTAAACTTGATTTTCTCATAACTTATATATTATATTATTATATAATTTATTTCATCTATTTTCTTCCTACATTTACAGAGAGCTAGTGTTTGTTGATAAAGAAATAAGAGAAAAGAGAATAGTGCCAGACACTGTAACTAATAATGTGCCCTTTAACTTTCACAATATGTTAATATATATTATCATATATATGTACATATAATATTATGTATGTATACTGGTCTTTCTTGCTTAAGATAAAGAATGAGATGATATACAAGACTGCTAAATATGCAATATAAATGAAACAACACTCTGAGTAGAGTGCTAGTAAATATTGAGAAAGGTGAAATTGCTTGAGGTGCTTTTTAAAAACATGTTTTGTGAGTTTTGATCTAACTGATACAGAATATTGTTCCAGAAGTATGAACCAATAACGGTACACAGAATTTTCAAATAATTTTTGTTTCTGATTGATTTCAAAGAGGTTTGATTGTTTGTTTCACCATGAGTAGAGTAATTATAGGATTGATCGTACTTTCTTTAGCACATTCATGTCCTTGCATATTGTTTTCAAACTTGTTCGTATCAAAGTTTCAAACTCTTGCTCTTCTGCTTGTTTTTCTACATTGATTTCTTCTACTGTCTTTCTTCACTTTCTTCCTGAAATACTTGATGTATAAATTTGATTTTGACAATTTAGGGTTGATAAAATGCTTGTAAGAATTTTTATATACTTTAAATACTTTCAATACTTTGCACAGAGAGCAAAAAAAAAACATGTCCAATGCACTTGACAGTCGATGACCATACTAAAATCATTAGTTTGGTTTCATAACTTACTAGGGCCTTGTGTTGAGCTTTTTCCATGCCGTTTTTCAAAGAAATTGCATATGTAAATAATAAAAAATAATCCCTTCAATCCTGAAAACCAGCTAATGATCTTTTTTGTAAATAATTTTTATATATATATTTGTAATAAACCTTAGAATTCTTTCTTTGGATTTCAAATGGAGATTTGAATTTCTTTCACAAAAATCACTCTTAAATCTATTTTGGGAGAAAGGGCTTTATTTACCTCTAGACAGAACCAGTCACTGGAATGGTTTAGCTCTTCCATAAACTCCTTCACCAATATATTATCTTTTGGATCAGTGAGTTCTTATCATGTAATATGTAGTGTTTTGGTTAGTAATAATTGAGCATATTTAGTGAAGTGAAAACAAAGTGATAACTCATCTACAGTAGCCACTTGCTTTCTTCAGACATTTTAAAACCACAACAAAGTTGGTTAGGGGGTCAATATAGCACTTTACAAGTCAGAACAACAGAATCGAGACCCATTTCTTTAGTGAACGATCAGACAAGTATTATATATGACCTTTTCGAGACGATTGCCACTAAATGCCTAACTTCGTTTCGTCATCAAGCACAACACTGTCAACAGTTTTAAAACTAACAAAAACACAGCAGTTTTGGATGAAAATTTAAATAACAGATCAGCTGCTCTATAAATTTTCCGACAAATAATTGCGAAATCAAAGAGTGAAACTTGACAATATCATGTCTTGGTCAAACAGATGTTTATCATACGATTTGAGCTACCACTAATTACAACTTTATCAGTTTATGTTTAATCTGGTCTAACAACAGTGACTTTAAAAACTTCTGTTCTAGTCCAGAAGGGTCAATTCGAATGAGCCACTTAAAGACTAAATTGGTGATGACTCATGTCTTTGTTGCGCTTTCTATGTTTGTAAAAGCTCGAAGGTCAAATGTACGTCAATGAATGCAATAAAACAGAATGATAAACAATTTCAAAATATTTCAAAATGTCAAGTACATGCGTAGATTTTTTCAATAAATAATTCTTGAGTTGCGTCTCGTTTGGGCATCGAAAGCTTACATCAAAACTGTGTCAGTAGTTTTCCAAAACTTGAAATGCAAGTTAAGGTAGATTTTTAATTTAACGGAAAAGCAACGACGATACCAAATATCGCGAATGTATACATGATTATAATTTAAATTTCATTCCAACACACGAGTCATAAAATGACGAAACAGGGATGATTCTTTATTTTGGTATGTGCTTTATCCTGCAGCGCTATCCCATGCTGTGCAATATAAAAACGATCTACATGTCAGGTTGTGTATGTAAATTTAACTTAGTCGAAGAAACGACCTGGCAAAGTCACTTCGAAACGTTGTCCCGTTTAGAGAGTCCCTTTCGCAGAATTTGAGACTGTAACAAATTTTAGACCTCAAATAAAAATCCAAAATTTGAATTGTGCCTATTCATAGACTGCTGACTAAAGCCAAAAAATCAACCTGTGTCGACCACAAGCTGTCATAGGAAAGAAGAGTAAAGCAAACAATTGCGAGCTTTTCAAAGACAGTTCGACGAAACGAAGCCAGGCCAAATCTTCTTGGCTCGGACACAACACTCAACAGCACTTTAACGTCGAAACTGCAACTTATAAATTTTCCCCTTGTCTTTAACAACCAACATCTCATCACAAATACTCAAGTAGTTCTATCTTTCAGGAGAAACGTCAATGAGTATCAAATAATTTCCTGTGCGTTTGAAATAAAACTTCTCACTGTATATAAAATACTAGACAGACTTGTGACTCGAGAAACAGAATTCGTGGTGTCAATAACTTACCTTCGGCAAGCTCAATGTTTAGTTCCCGTAGCTTCTCTACAACGAATGGTGGCAAAGATGATTCAGGAGGATCTGCCATACTTAATGGTCGGGCATGCAGCAATGGTTCTGCAAAAATTTAAAGGAAATTTCCGGCATAAACTGGGCGAGGTATAAGTCTGTTTATGTGTTCAAGACCTGCTCAGACTCCGGGGTTTGATCACGTGACGTTTAGTCTTCGACCCATATCCCACAATGCTCTACGATAGAGCGGAAAATCTTCAACTCTTTTTTTATTTGGTTCAAAAGTTTGGGCCTTATTCCAACTAGCTATTCCGGATTACGAATACAATTTTGAAATTTTTTCTAGATTGTCAGGGTGATGAAATTTCTATTTCAAATTGAAAATTGAAAAGAGTTTTATCGCTGACAAATGTTTTATTCGATGGAAACTATCAGCGACACGAATCGGACAAAGTTTTTATTCCATGTATTCGGTATTCCTATCCTGGAATAGGCCCAAACGTTTGGCCTCATTCTTGTGAAATCTAGTAAATTTTATTTTGGCAAAAAATGATATTTCAATCTATACGTCTTTGTCAAGTTAAAACGCAGATATTGTATTAATTAAAAAAGGGAATGTTAATTAATTGAAGTCTTTGTACAGCGAACTGCGTGGAAACCCTTTGCTTTAGGCTTTACGCCGATGTTTTACACACAAATTCAAATGTCATTTTGGGAAATCAAAAGTTTTTTCCAACTAGAAAATATCGGCCGCAAGCATTAGTTAATATATTCAGTCCATCTCTCGACGTCTCAGTTCAGTTAACTGAATCAGTCCACTATCACCTATTTCGTTTATTCGTTCAACGTTCAGTCCATTTTGGTCTGCACCTTTTCAGATGTTGTTGAAATATAAATTAAACGGTTCTCATAACCCAAATATCTCGACTGGTGCATTAGTCAATCTTCTATGTTTTCAGTCATGCGCTCAGTCTTTAATGTAATTTAAATTCAAAAACATTTTAATATTCAGGCGTTGGTAGTTCAGATAACTCTATCAGAAAACTACGTTCACCTTTGGCTTTTTTTAGTAACGAAACTATTTCATTTCTACATACTGACAATTAAAAGTAGGCAATTTTTGTCGGCAGTATCATTTTTTCTGGCTCCGAATGCATGTTGAATCTGAGAAGTTTAGCCAGACAGAATTACCAGCTTGTCGCAAAACCACGTGTCACGGATTTGTTTTGTCTCGCACCATTGAAAAGTGTAACTCGGACCGAATTACCGAACTCCGAAGATAAACCGCTTTTCACCAAAAAATATTTTTTCGAGTTGGTAAACTGTTCTTGTTTGAGTTGACTATGACACAAAATTCTGAAATGTAATTGCATGTTCAATATTTTCTCTAAACAATACTTAGACAGGTGTTTTCGCAAAAAGTAGAAGCTACATTGCATAATGATTAATGGCACCCGTATTTTTTAACCAAAAGCCGTTATTCGAGTTTCTTGCTTCGAGCCGTAAAGTCTAACTAAAAAGGCAGATTGTCTATCAAAAATGGAGCGAAAATTTCAGCCAGGCTATTAACCGATCGAAGAACTCCTTCAATGTCACATGTGTCTTGTAACTTACCAGAAAAACGCACCGATCGGGAAAAATTTAGTCGCTTCAAATCATCAATTCCTGTAGTGGATCTTCGCCAAAACGATGCATTTGACTGTTTGCCAGGCGATGGGCCCCTCGTAACGGCTTTTACGTCGATATTGTGCATGCTTCCATGATAACTCATGGCTATAGATCTTTATAAAGTAACTATTTAATTTTGTGAAGTGTACAAATGGCCGGCTTGCCGAGAGCCATTGTATGTATTTCTATTCTCTGCGTCAAAGTGTAAGCACCAAGACAAGTCAAAAATTGCAGGTTGAATTAAACTGCGCCCGCGATTTGCATTGTTCCGTTCCAGACAAGCACAAGAGTTCTTTGCCTGTATTTTTTGAAAAGGACTTTCAGGGCGAAGAGAAAAAAGACCGGTCTTAAATTAAAAGAGCCTTGATTTAATCTAGAATTACAATTGTTTAATGATGTTAAATGTTGTGTATATGTTTAAAAACGTTTATCTCAGTTGGTTGTTCTTGCTTCATAAACAGGAATCGGTCGAAATGTATTATTTCTACAAATTTGAATAACTGAAGCATATTTTGACAATCCTAAAATAGCGTGGGTTTTTGGTAAATTTTAATTATTTTATGACCCGACAACCTAAAATTAAGTAAACACTATATAGTCGAGCTAGACATGACAACCTGATTTCCATTCTGCAACAGACAAAGCAACCTTCATAATTAGTCAAATAAGCTCGAAAAGAAACTTCCGTCGAAGTAGCCGTTGTAGAAAATCGGATTACTGTACTTAAGATTGACCCAGATTTGAATAAGATCACTACAGAAACTTTGTATCGATACTTAAAGGACCGATGGAGAAGGTCATACTTATTTTGGACTAGCTTTTTTATTTCTCAAGATTTATATTTTTTACATATATTATCCAGAGGGCCGGTGATTGAGTGCAGTAACGAGGTCTATTGTATGCCGGGCCGGACAGACTGATCCTGCAATCTGATTGGCTGCTGTATCTTATAACGACTGCGAGCACTAAAGACTTCATTCCTTTTTCTTTTTTATTCAATTTTTAACTAAATTTGAGAAAAAACAACAACGGGGAAATCCTTGACCTAGCACGTCAAGTCCTCGGTCCGTACGTCATTCCCTCGGTCCGTACGTCAAGCCCTCGATCCGTACGTCAAGCCCTTGGTCCGTGCGTCATTCCCTTGGTCCGTACGTCAAGCCCTCGGTCCGTACGTCAAGCCCTCGGTCTGTACGTCAAGCCCTCGGTCTGTACGTCAAGTCCTCGGTCCGTACGTCAAGCCCTCGGTCCGTACGTCAAGCCCTCGGTCTGTACATCAGCCCTCGGTCCGTACGTCAAGCCCTCGATCCGTACGTCAAGCCTTCGGTGCGTACGTCAAGCCCTCGATCCGTACGTCAAGCCCTTGGTCCGCGCGTCATTCCCTCGGTCCGTACGTCAAGCCCTCGGTCCGTACGTCAAGCCCTCGGTCTGTACGTCAAGCCCTCGGTCCGTACGTCAAGCCCTAGGTCCGTACGTCAAGCCTTTGGTGAGTACGTCAAGCCCT
>JAOBAT010054802.1:0-28243 GCA_026413305.1 Hydrozoanthus tunicans
CATGCATCAAAAGTTTAATTGCTGATTTGCTTGCTTGAAAGTTGAAAACAAAACAGCTTCAGCAATGTGATTACTGGTCAGAGAAAATGGCAGACCCATGATCATTTTCATCTCAAACTTGTATTGTTTTAAAAAAAAAGCAAAGAAACAAAAAACGGAGTACTTTAATTTTTTTTTTATCAGTTATTAGTTTATAACAATTATCACAATAACAACTCTTAGGCATCTTTTGTGAATTAGAAAAACTCGCTTATTTTTGACTGTCTTTGATTTGCCACTCACATTCTTAAAATACATTTTCCGCTGCACCATACTAAGAGTAAGACACTATACAAAGTGTTGTTGCTGTTGCGAGAAAGTGTTCCCTGTCGCGCGCCATTCAAAACAAGTAGCTAAGTAGCGTTCACGTTGTAAGTATTTGTTGAAATGAAAGTATCTGATACTTTAGCCGCTTTGTGCACAACGGACATGGTTATACTTCCTTTGAAAGTGAAAATGAAAAAGGCAAAAATAGGGCAAAGGAAGACTCTCAAATATGGTGCTGCAACTGAGTGGAAAGCAATTAATCAACCAAATTTTTGTAGCAAATGACTTTTGAATTTTGCTGTTTATGCTTTTAGGAAACCTGTGAATATAAAAACTCACATAACATAAAATCCGAGAGCATTACTTCTTCATGGCTTTATATAAAAAAGGTTACGTAGAATGTCTAATAAGCTTAATATCGTAAGAAAAAGTTCCTTCAGTCAAAACGCTTTGTCAAATGCCTTTTGATTAATTGTAAGCCCTTTGAACTCAACACTAACGATAAGTAAATTTTGTTGGATTAACTTCTAAAATTAATATTTTTTGTTCAGCTTCGTTTTTCTTCTTAAATTACGTTTAATGTAAAAGCATCACTCGCAGTTTTGCAAAAACTTTTAATGCTCGCCGTTGTCACTGTATCGACCTGAAGACGCTTGTTGCAGCACTGAAGGCACAGCTGCCAAGTAAGCAAACCGACTCAGGCCAGTCTTTAAACCGTGATGGATACTGGTTTGCAGTTGCTAGAAGTTATTGGTGTCACCAAGAGCCAAGGCAGATTATGACTTCTGGAGACGTTATTCTAACGCAACGTGAAAGTTTTAAATTTTGCTTTGGTCACCAGTTAATCCGTTACTATCTTGTTATTAAAATATCGCTTCATTTTAATAAGTTATTAAAAAAATGTTTTAACATTAAATTAACTTAAAATCAAAATTAAAATTTGTTTCTTTGTGGGATCATTTTTTTGGGAGATCTAGATTACAGAGCGCAATTTAGGCACTCCTCGTCTTATCTAGACCAAAGGGAATTCGACCAGTGATGTATTAGTTCTTTTATAGTGTTTTTTTATCAGTGTTTTTCAACCTTGATTTATACCCAGCACCCTGAGTGAAGACTTCCAAGCTTGGGTCCGTGTAGTATTTCAATTTAACTGTATCTAGTTAAGGGATGACAAATGTGACTACACACCTGAACCAAGAAGAATGCGAAGAATAATAAAGGTAAAGAGTTCAAACGAAATTTTAATTTTGATGTCGTTTGCTAATCTTTTATTTACTGTTCAATTTCTTCTCAGTCGCCAGATAAGTACACTCCATCAATGCATGAAAATACTTCACGCCTCATCCAAACCAGAAAGGAGCAGCCCCAAGTAAGTGAATACACGCATCACCATACCATATGTATGGTGTTTAAGTAAGGTTCGAATCACTTTGGGTAAAGAGTTCAAGATGCGAAGACGACAACATCGAGAATGACGATGGCTTACAAAAAAACTCATTTCTTTTGCTCTTTTACTGTTCAATTTCTTCTCAGTCGCCAGATAAGTACACTCCATCAATGCATGAAAATACTTCACGCCTCATCCAAACCAGAAAGGAGCAGCCCCAAGTAAGTGAATACACGCATCACCATACCATATGTATGGTGTTTAAGTAAGGTTCGAATCACTTTGGGTAAAGAGTTCAAGATGCGAAGACGACAACATCGAGAATGACGATGGCTTACAAAAAAACTCATTTCTTTTGCTTTTCCTTGATCACGTGTCGCTAGTTTGGTCTCTCTTTTGTCCAAGTTACGCTTTGTGAATAACTGAGAAAAAGAGGATAGTGATAAAAAAAATTCATTGAATATAAAAAGGATAACTGTATTTCATGACCAGGCAAGTTTTTCTAAATTATTAGTTTCATATTTCTAAGTTAGTATTTAGAAAGTCCTTCTGATGCATTTTAAGAGCCGACAAAATGACGTAATTTACTGAAATTGTTTGTTTTTCAGAATTTTAATGATTTTAATGTGAGCCAGCAATCTTCTTTAAAATCAGAATATTATGAGTATTTTGCAAAACTATCATTGTGAATGAGAATTTCCAGCTAATATTGCAATAAAACACTACACTAACACTGTTACATATTTTGTGATAAAAATCGATAGTAGTTTTCCATATTTCAAAATTTTTTTGGATTGTCAAAACCGGTTGGCATATTAAAAATCACTTAAAAAACGTGTTAACTTACAAGTAACTGTTTTTCATTGTAGTTAGTTTCTGTTAATGCATTCAAAATAGTTAAAAAAATTACGAAGAATGTCTAACAAGCTTAAAATCGTAAAAAAAAGTTCCTTCAGTCAAAACGCTTTGTCAAATGCCTTTTGATTAATCGTAAGCCCATTGAACTCAACACTAACGATAAGTAGATCATGTGGGACTAGCATCTAAACTTAATATTTTTTTGTTCAGCTTCGTTTTTCTTCTTAAATTACGTTTAATGTAAAAGCATCACTCGCAGTATTGCAAAACTTTTTTTGCACGCCTACGTCACTGTATCGACCTGAAGACGTTTGTTGCAGCACTAAAGGCACAGCTGCCAAGTAAGCCAACCGACTCAGGCCAGTCTTTAAACCGTGATGGATACTGGTTTGCAGTTACCAGAAGTTATTGGTGTCACCAAGAGCCCGACATTAATCTGGTTAAGGCAGATTATGACTTCTGGAGACGTTGTTCAACGCATGTGAAAGTTTTAAATATTGATTTGATCACCAGGTAATCCGTTGCTATCTTGTTATCAAGATATCTCTTCATTTTAATAAGCTAATAAAAAAACGTTTTAACATTAAATTAAATTAAAGTTAAAATTGGTTTGTTCGTGGGATCATTGTTTATCGGGGGATCCAGATTACAGAGCGCAATTTAAGCACTCCTTCTCTTATCTAAACCAAAGGGAATTCGACAAGTGATGTATTAGTTCATTTATAGTGTTTTTATCAGTGTTTTTCAACCTTGATTTATACCCAGCATCCTGAGTAGAGACTTGCAAGCTTGGGTCCGTGTAGCCTTTCAATTTAACTTTATCTAGTTTAGGGATGACAAATGTGACTACTCACCTGAACCAAGAAGAATGCGAAGAATAATAAAGGTAAAGAGCTCAAACGAAACTTTAATTTTGATGTCGTTTGCTAATTTTTACGTAATGTTCAATTTCTTTTAAGCCGCCAGATAAGTACATTCCATCAACGTATGAATATACTTTACGCCTCATCCAAACCAGAAAGGAGCAGCCTCAAGTAAGTGAATACATGCATCACCATACCATATAAATGGTATTTAAGAAAGATTCGATCCACTTTGTTCTATTTCTTGTTATTTTATATGAAATGCCATAATCCATAATACTTCCAAACGACATACAACCGTTAAGGCAAGATCGTTTATGCTCTAATTAAACATAAACGGTCAAGTCTTTTGGCCAAACATATACGGTTAAGGGGGTTAGCCCACCCCCCGCACGATTTTCTAAATACCTTGTCCGTTTGGATTCAAACTTTTCATGATTATCATTAGGCTGTACCCTTTCAATCAGTATTGGTCACGTACTAATTAGTCCGTTGACATTGTTACAAGAGCCGATAAAATACAACCGTTAAGGCAAGATCGTTTATGCTTTATTTAAACATATACGGTCAAGTCTGTTGACCAAACATATACGGTTAGGAGGGTGAGTCCCCCCCCCAACGATTTTCTAAATATCACGCTGGGCTAAAAACCTTGCGAAATCGACGCTTTTGCTTTTTGTAGAGCCCGCGAATTTCAGCGGTGTTTGCCGAAGTCGCTCGACGGTTCCCACAATCCAATATGGCGGCTGCAGTTGCGTATGATAAGGTCTTTACAGCTTTGGAGGGCTTAGAGAAGGAGTGCAACTTTGCAGAAAGGAGAAAAGCCGCCAAAACATAGACCGAGTTGTTAGAGTTAACAAGTGCTGCTCTAAAAAAGTAGACCGTTCCAGAGGAGCGGAAAACAAAGTATTTCATCTCTCACCCATCACGGATTTTGGAGAGAGAAATGAGGCACTGGAGCACGACAGCAACAAGAAGAATGTGGCAAAGACCCAACGGCAGAAACCCCTAGAAGATAGTTTTCTCAATGAACTTGCCTTTTGAAGTGTTTGAGGTTCTGAATATGAAGTGTAGACTGGCAAACGCATCCATTTCTGGTACAAAGAGAAAGTGTCTAATCCAGTTCACCAATGCAGAAGATGTGAAGTGTCTTTTGGAACATGGAAAGATCAAACCACTACACAAAGTTTTCAAGAACAAGGACTATGGCGAGTTAAACTGTAAGAAAGACAGACCGTTCACCATTTCCTACTCCTTCACACGTGAAACCTTGACTTTGTCTTTTTTTGTGGTGTGTTTAATGAGTTTGGAATCCCCAAGCACATTTGAATTCGAAGGTTTTTAACAGCAAACAAAGTCAAAGGGTAAGATTGTGAAATCCTTAAACGCTTACTTGTGAATTACAGCATAGGTCACCTAAGCTATAGTTTCATATAATCTAATGGCTTTGTATTATAAGACTGTGTATAGGAATTTGCTCTACCACAAATATTCTACAGGAGTTAAATTAACAAAACAATATTGTTGTACTTTGTCCTTGTTTATACCTTGTCCGTTTGGCTTCAAACTTTTCCTAATTGTTATTAGGCTATACCCTTTCGATTAGTATTAGTCACGTGTTAATTAGTCCGTTGCCATTGTTACAAGAGCCGGTAAAATGACGTAATTTACTGAAATTGTTTGTTTTTCAGAATTTCAGAGCCAGCAATCTGCTTTAAAAATCAGAGTATTATGAATATTTTGCAAAACTATCATTGTGAATGATAATTTGCAGTTCATATTGCAATAAAACACTACACAAACCATGTTACATATTTTGTGGTAAAAGTCGATGGTAATTTTCCATATTTAATGTCGTTTTCTGAATAAATGAAGGCATTGATAATGGTAAAGCGTACGACGTGCTGTGGACACAAGCATCGCTCTTGAAGTCTTAGCAAGAGTAGAGGACCATTGCACAGTAATACCCTCAAATATTTTACCAGGTCCATTTGTCCAGCTAGCTGCTGCTAACGATTCTAGCGAGGAAACTTTAGACGGGAAAATTACTACTTGGATAATTCAAATCCCTAAGTCAATTTATCGATGACAAAGGAATCATCCGAGTTGGCAGAAGAGTCGGCGAGGCAGTAGCCACGTATGATTATAAGCACCCCGTACTGTTGCCCTACGAGCACAGAATCTAGTAACTGATAACCAGTTTCACGCACATGCAAGGTCACAATGGAGTAGCAGCTTCCACTGCCAAAATAAGAAACAAGTATTGGATTCTGAAAGGCAACAAGCTAAGCAAGAAAGTAAAAACGTCGTGCTTATCTTGTCGGAAATTCGCACACCAGCCTGAAACCCAACTGATGTCACCACTCCCTCAGCTACGCCTGGCTCCCTACACGCCACCTTTTCATTTCACTGCCTGTGACTACTTTGGCCGGATAAATGTAAAGATCGGAAAAAACAAGACAGCAAAGCACATGGGCGTAATATTTAAATGCCGCAATACCAGAGCTGTACACTTAGAACTAGCCACTGACCTGTCAACAATGGAGTATCTAAAAGTCCTACGAAGTATCTTTACCTTCAGGGGGCAGCCTGAAGTCATACTGAGCGACAACGGATCCCAGTTCGTGGGTGCGGATAGAGAGATAAAAAGAGTACAACTGGTGTATATATAAGTTTTAATATATATGGTGTATATATAAGTTTTAAATGTATTGTAAATGTATTCTTACAGATCGAATTGTTTACGATTAAATCCGATTCAGTCATATCTAAATCAAGTCGTGAAACCCAGCCTGGAACGCAACACTACTCATGCTACAACCATGTTGATTTATCAGCGTTAAACATTTGGCCCAGCACCACAACCAAAACGTCTGGCGGATCACAGCAGTAGTGCTCTGTACACGGTAAGCGCACTTCTGTTACAGCATATGTTAATGAGATTTATAAGGAATGGTACAAAGGAGAGAGCACTGTCTTCAAACACACAAGTGGCACTGATCTTGTCTAGAAACTTCAACGACTAAACCCCTCAAGTACAGAAGCAGCAGAGAAATAGTCTGTCCCAGGATGGAGTGGTTTTAACTCGATTCTATTCCCAGAAATGCCCCGAGAAGCTAACACTGGCTACTGTTCCATGATAGATGGTGATTCCACTCAGTTGAGTACCATAAACACAGTTGTTAAACATGCTAGTTTAGGATAAAAAGACACTGATCTTCGTAGGTTTATAGATTTATCGTAGATAATTATTTTATTTTCAGGTCGAACAAAAACAACATAAGAAATTATACGGTTTGTGGCGTGTTCGAGTTGGAGAGTTTGATCAGAACAAGCAACTGGAACACTACACTCGATTTCTACTTGGGTGAAAGAAGGAAAAAACTGTGTGTCTGTACATGTAGTCGGCCAGCAGGTTATACAAGATAATGGCTACCGCCGCGGCATTAAGGAAGCAAAGGTATGCCGAAAAACCGCCAAGGCAGCGCTGACAACAAGTGGTAAATCGCTTAACAGTTTAATCGCACAAAAACGACCAGAATCAGAGTTAAGAGATGCGCTTGTTAAGTATCAGGGGAGTTTTGAGTCCTTTGTGGAAGCACATGAGGTGTATGTGAAGCTTATAGAAGATGATGAGGAATTTGAAACCGAAGGGTGGTGGAGTGAGTGCCAAGAAATATTTTTGGAAATAGAGTTAGCCGCCAAAGTTTATTTGGAGACACATTTAAGTAAAGGGAAGGCAGGTACTGTAGCGAGAGCTTAAGTTTCCGAAGTTCTGTGAGAGAAAATTACTTTGATGAACACTTGAAGAACACTCGAAGAGCATTTAATGAGATACACGTTTATAACTTAAAAAGCACAAGAGAATTACTTCATTACTTGGTCAAAAATAAAAGCTGTGTGTGGATTTAGAATAGTCTGGTGGCCTTCAAAATGCAGTAGCCCTCGTTTCGAGGAGCGAAACAGTCACAATTCTGACCAAAGGGCATCGCATGGACATAATTTGTCATCAAACGAGCGTGCGAGTGACAAAAAGCCAAAGAATAACCCGTAACTCAAAGACAAACATTTTCAAGAAGTTAAAAAGTCAAGGCAAGTCAAGGAAGTCAAAGCTCAAGTCCTATAGTGTTTATGTTTGAAATCTGTGCCGAATAATCCATGGAAGAAATCCAAGGCTGGAGTGCATCAAATCGAGGCTGGATAATCGACGCGCGAAAATTACAAGGTACTATTCAAATGAACAAAACGCTTATAACAATTATTCTTTTGGGTCCAAAATGCCTAAAGTAGACATCAAAACATTAATTGGAAAAAAGGATATTGCAGTAAATGGTTTAAATTAATCATTCAAAGTGTTCAAGACGTCAGAACAGACTTGTTCCACCTTGCTCCTGCCAAAAGTAGTCGTTTTTTTATACTATCTTTATTACTACATATTTTATCACCTTTTATTTTTAGGGCCAAGGGGGGCACCTAGCATGGGACTTGCTCCCGTTCGTGCCTTCCCGTTTGGGCTAACCTTAAAATTTTCTTTTTTTTCTTTCTCCATCACCTAACTTAATTTATATCTGTATTTGGCACAATTGATTTTCCATTTATTGTTATTGTTTTGTAAGTAGCCCATAAAAGTTGTTAAAAAAAAGAGTGATTAACATAATCATTAATTTGTGGTATTCTTATTTTACAGCACTCATTCCAAATACTGTCCAGTGATGACTTGATAACATCATTACAAGGAAAATGCCTACAGGAAGGGTGACAAATAACTCTGTGCATATGACAACACTACTACTTGACATACAACCAACAGGAGCAATTCAACGCCCAGAGAGAACAAGTGTTTATCGAGAGCTTACGGTTACGGTGCCAGGGAAGGAGCCAAAGCTTTGTAGGGCTTCAACAAGCAGAACTGCGGTCACTGACGCCCTTGAAGATGTCTGGCCACAGTACTGCCTCTCATCATATTTGGAGACTTTACCTTCATCATTCAAACAGCTTGATACATTGGCTCTGCAACAGTCAACAGAGGTAAGAAACAAAAACTAAAATGTTAGTATAGATATGTAACCAACTTTAGCGTTTATGCCATGTTAATCCTTTTTTGCGCGACAAAAACTGAACTGTTTGTGCTGTGTAATGGGGTATAATCCAAAGTAGTAGCATTATATAACTTAATTATTCCAAAACTTATTTCTTAACAAATTCTTTTATGTTCAAAAGATAATATAGCACACAATTGAATTACACTTAAATTATGTTTCAATTGTGTGCTATATTGTCTTTCGTACATTCAATTCTCAATCATCAAAGTAAAATTCAAATCTAGATTGCTGAACTGTCATAATAGTAATTATAATAAAAGGCTTTATCTATTTAACACTTTACAGTAGTTTTTAATACTAAACAATGACAACTTCATGACACTCAAAAAATACTAAAACTACTATAAATATAACTGTGATAAATGTGAAAAATAAACTGTATTCATTACTAACAACTATTATTCAGGCTATAGCAGATGAATACATGTATGCGAAACAAAGAAAAAAAGAATCAATAATTGATATATTTGCAATAATTTCAATAATCCAATAGATTTTCATCAGATGCATAATTTCTTTCTTATTGCAGGATGTATTCACGAGTACAGCTGGGAGTATCAGAGTCTCAAGTCCACCATGCTAGTTGATGAGATCGAAAGGCCTCTACACAGCAGTAATGACTACAACTTCTGTCAAAGCTACATATTTGAAGTCCTTCCTGAATTCAAGGAGTTCCTCAACTCTTTTGTGACTACTACAGTGGGGGATTAGCCAACTTGGTACTTTCCAAAAAAGTTAGTCTGCGTTGCCAAACCTGATCAAATCACAACATCTCTTATCCCTGAACTTGGTCAATTGCATGTTTATTTGAATAGCTGTAAAGATATTGTACAGAGGTACCACACAATATTCAATGAAATTTACTCAGCTGTTTTTGGTGGGAAGCTACATGAAAAACCAAAGCCAGAAAAAATAGCTATTTGTCCTGCTCTTGCATATTGTGGTTGGCTGAAAGTACGAAGCCAAATCATGGAAGCCTTTGGACAGAGTAAAGATGTAGAACATGTTTGTCTTCATCACTTGTTTGATGAACTTGTTCCTCTGGCGTACCTCCATTACCCTGATATCGTTAAGGGAGGCAACTTCTGTTTCTTGCAAAGATTGATGATGAACCAGTGGAGAGGCACCATTACAACAAGGCTGTACTATCTTGGATAAGTGACACTGAATACCAATGCAGCAAAGTACCCCAATATCATCGGGATAAAGGAAATCTTTGCTCAGTTATAACTGAAAAAAAATTGAAATATTTCATTCAAGCTTCGCTCAAGAAAAAAAATCCGACACTGCAAGTAAAATGGCAGACCCACTAGAGTGAAAACTCTTATGAGCCCACATACCAGCGTGGATATAGTGACCAGGACTTAATAATATTGATAGGTAAACAAGTGATGTTTTTCATTAAATATATAAACAGCACTTAATAGTTGCTGTAGATAGCAAGCACAGAAATTTAACAAATGTTTTGGATTTGCAACGCCTATTTCGATAAACAGTACAATTTTTTTGTTATTGCAAGTTTAACACTAGCTAACAATAAAACTTCTTGAACAAAAGCTGCTTAATATGCTTAATATCAAATTATCTGAATTAAATATAAGATTTGATAATTTAACAATGGCTAAAAAATAATTTACTGTAGTATAAGAATACAAATATCATTCAACTATTTTAACTGCATTTCTTATCATTATATTTACACTCTGCTAGGTCTTTCCTCTGAGGCAATCCTCTCAATGTTCCAAAGAGTTGCAAACAATCTGCGTAAGTCATGTGTGCAAGAAAGGCAAAAGAACAGTGCTGGCAGACCTTATGGCAAAGCACCTTATCACTTGACAAGCTTTGGAAAAAGCTTTCAACCAAGTCACTCCCCCTTGGTTATAGGTGACCATGCAATGCACCTAACCCATTACTCGACTGTGATTACCAGTATTGCCACAGAGCAGCAGAAGAACGCGTATTCCGCCTTACTTGCGGCCATTCCTTCCTCGTGTCTTGCATAAAGGTCAGTGGTATCTGCAAATCTCCTCAAGGATGTTGAAAAGTTAGCTTCTAGCTGGAATGCAGGCCTTGTTTCAGAAAGCCAAAGCGATGACATTCATGAAGCCATTAATGCTGATTCAGGTGAACATGACGATGGTGAAGAGTCACATCTGCTGAAGGCTCAATCCAAAAAAGACAACAGCTATTTCAAATCAATAGAATTTGAGAATTTCGTTATCAGTAAAGTAAAGTTGCTAGCAACAAAGGAACAATTGAAAAGTCCAAAACGGTTCGATCTCATGATGAGTAGAAAATATTTTCTTTGTATTTAAATTATTATTAATGTTTTGAATTGCTAAGTGACATGGCTTTGGCCTCAGAGGTCAGAAGGAACTAATCCTGTACTGAACCCTAAGAATAGTTTTGGCCTGAGTGTTAGCAACCATGGACAGTTGTATCAGTCTTGCTGGGTATCTTCAGCATGCATTCCTAACAAACAGCTTGTTTCTTAAACAATGTGTGTTCCAAAATTCATTGTAAACAAGGCACCCATTGATGAGTTATGCAGCAAATAACATTGTCAGTTATCCTATTCCTGGCTTCTTTTCCAAGGTCGAAATTCTGGTTATAAACAAGAAAAAGAATATTGAAATAATGGGAACTATTTTCCAAAATAAAACTCATATCATAATCTGTCTATCAATCAGAGATGGGGCACTGTGAAAAACTACAAGAGATGCGGAAAGTGCCTGCATTGATCACATCACACAAAGGACTGTAAGAAACCTGACGGTCAGACATGTGACAAGCGCTCAAAAACCACCACCGCTCGCTGCACTCTGAGAAAGCAGACCCAAGCTCTCCCAAGAAAAGTATTGAGTCCAGTCAGTTCAAGTCGAACCCCAAAGCACAGTCTTTCTCTACCCAAGGGAACCCAACCAACTCAAACCACAACAATGTCCAAGGTAAGGATAAACAGGCTACAAGCCAAAGTGTCACAGGCATGTGTCCTGGACAGAAGGTACTGATAAAAGATAGTGATGGAGAATTGATAGAATGTAGCGCTAATGTTGGATTCGGGTGTGAACACCAGCCTTCTATCGAAACGCGCTGCAAATAAACTTGGTCTCACCGGTACCAAGCCACAACTTACCTAAACTTGGCTGGAGATAAGAAACGGTCAGAACTGTCTGAAGTGTTAATCATTACTGTAGCTTCACCTACAGATGAACAAGTGAAGAAAACATTTCGAGTACACAAAGTGCAGAAACCTTGTAGTAGTGTTAAACTCTGTCACCTAAATCCATTAATTGATATTCACACCTTGATCCGGTATCAGATAAACTCCATCTCGCAGGAGGTACAGTCGACCTGTTGATAGGAACTGACTTTGTGGACGCTTTTGTCGACATTCACGTGCTGTACAGAAATTCAGGTGAACCAATCGCAAAGAGAAAATGCTTCGGATGGTATCTCTTGGGACCAGTCTCAGATGAGCCCTCACAAGTCCGGTCTGTGACTGTAAACCGAGTGAATGCTGTGGTCGAGGACACCAAAAAGTTAGTTCAGAACGATTCCCGGGGTGTTAAACCAACCGAACTCAGTTCATGCAAGGATGGAGTCCTTAAAGAAAGCAACTTTGTCAAGGCTCTCAATGAATCGACAACACTAGTTGATGGTAGAATTCAAATAAGAATGCCGTGGAAGGAGGAAGGGCCGCCCAAACACAGTAACTATGACATTGCTTTAAAGAGAATGTATTCTGCTGAGAAATCAGAAAGGAAAGACTGTCATGAAGTAGTTAATGAAGAGGTACAGAAGTTATTGGACCAAGACTTTGTCACCAAAGTCCCTTCAGAGCAAATTGATCACTCCCAACCAGAATGGTATTTACCACTTCAAGCAGTGTTTATAACAGATAAAGCACTAAGGTCAGACTTGTATTTGACTCTTCCTCGAGAATACACAATGGACTCTCGTTGAATAACCATCTAGAAAAGGGGCCAAGTTGCATCAACTGCGCATGCCTTCCTGATGTTCTTTCTGCATGGCGATAGGATGAAGTGGCCTACTCCTTGTTCAACCAAGTGATGGTTCACCCAAGTGATCATCTGATTCGAGGTTTCAACGAATAATTGGATTTGGTAGAGTTTTCCATCTGATCGTTTTACATATTTTCAATGAATGGGTAACCATGGAAACGGTGACGTGACCTTATCGCTTGTCCCAAGCAACCCTGGTACTGGCACTTTTCTGAAGCAACGATTGCTTCACTTTTCGACCACCATCTTGAAACTTTTTTCCGGAAGCTGCTGTATATGTGGGCAGCGGTTGTGATGAATAATGCCAGTTTCCATGGAAAAGATAAATACCTGCAAAAGAAAATGGCGGATGAAAATAAGCGTTTTGATCGTTCAGAGTGTTGTTCATCCAATTTAACTAAATTTAAATCGAGCAAAGTATTTTTATTTCCAACGAAGAAAAAAAACATTTGAGCGGCGAACTGCCGAAACCGAAAAAAGGACAAGTTAAAGAATAATTGTGGAAGGAATAAGGACATGTATACGAACGTTATCCGGATGTGGTGTGCAGAGCAAAGAGAGATGTTTACTATGTTATATCTGTAGTTCTTTCTTTAGAAAAGCCCACAGTGCCTCAACAGGACATGTATCACTAATAAATCACATATTAATAGCCAAATGCGCATGTTAGTGTTAATTTAAGCGGGAAGTTCAAAAATCGTTTAGTTCGATCAAAACATCAGTGGCTCGCGCGTTCTCCACGCTATAGCCCGTGCTTCAAAAATTTCTCAATGTCGGGTACATTTCTGTGTCCAAATAGCTGCGGCTTTGCGAAAGTTGTGGCAGTCGAGATTGCAAGGGAAACTGCAGCGTTGATCAAGAGAGCAGAAAACGAAAACGCCACGAAATATCGTGCTCGTATCAAACAAGAACAGTACACTCTTTTTAACAGTGAATTTTCAGAGGCAGGAACTGACAAATTCTATATAAATTTCGCAACCTTTCACAAGAAGCTTCCAAATATCAGAGAGAAGTTCAGCAGCTGGAATTCTCGCAAAAAGAAGAGTAAAATAAATTTTTGTCAACTTTTTTTCGGGAGCAGTAGCAAAACTCCCTGTCGCTAGAAAAAAGGAACACAGTCTTAAAAACTGCAAAGCCTGTGCAGTAAGGCATAACACAGAACTTGCATATTACAGTTCTCAGCTAAAATCAAGTGCTCTAAAGGGGAAAGCAAAAGCAAATCTAGTGTTTCTGGCTCAAAATCAAGCCCAAAATCTACGGTGTATATCTCCTACTGTGAAGCCAAAAGAGAAGGACATCAGGAAAAGTACAAAAGAAATTTATGAGAAGCTAGAGCCAGCTTATCAAGACATATATAATACTAGTTTAGCAGGAGCTTTAACAACACTCAAAGAGCTCAACCTGCAACATAAAAACAAAAATGAAAGGAGAAAAGAGAGAAGGTACCACAAGAAGCAGTTCAAAGAAAACATCGAGAAACAAATGGAGGAAATTGCATGTGTGAGGTAAATATAAATTGCACAGTCAGCATTTTGCGTTTAAATTAGTTTAAATCATTGTCAACATCATTGTGAGAAAAAAATATAAGAACCTCCAAATTAAATATAACCATTAGGCCTACAGTCATAGTTCAGGTGTGAATTTAGCAAAAGGTTTATAGGAAAATGACTGAAATTTGCACTCAATTACTGATTCCTGCCCCCCATCACTTTCTAAAATTTCTTGATCCACTCCTATGAATGTCTCATTTTCAAGAGATGTCTGCACGTGACCTAACCAGTTGTGCCATAAACTCCCTTCGAATAAATTATCTACAAGTAGAACACGCAGTCATACTTGAAGTTCTAATTGCTCAGAACAAAAAGTCAGTTTAAAGCGTCCTTGACTGAGAATTTACAAAAACAGATTTTAAAATGGTAAAATTAATGCTATCGTGTGCTGATCGACCATATTAAATTGACCACATACATTATTATATATTTTACAGGTGCATCTGAAATGCTCAGTCACTTAGGGGCTGGAACAGAAACAGACTGGCAATGTCCCATGAATCTAAGGCAGCTGCAAGAAAACGAGTGTACCAAGGTTCTGAGAAAGGGGCAGTTCCAACTAAAAAGAAGAAGGACCACACAGGTGACATCGAGTCCATGAGCTGGGACAAAGATGCGTTAATAGCTGAGGTCAAGAACTACAGTGATAACAATAAGTTTAGCTATAGAAACCTTGCAGAAGGATACAGAGTGACCAACAAGTCTGGGCAGGTAACGAGCAATGGCGGTCAGATTGTGAAGGAGCTGCTAATCAGCAGAGGAGTTAACATAAAGAGATTTGCAACAAAGAGGAGGTCAGCTGCTCCAATAGTGAGACGAAAGAGGCGCAAGAAAATTAAGGGAGAAGTTTCAATGCCAATAGAGCCTCATCCATTGGTGCTAAAACAACAACTGTCAGAAAAATTGAAATCCAGAGAGTACTCCATTGGTGAAATGATTGCTCCCAAAAAGGTATAAACACTGAGACAAATTAATGTCCTAGCTAGTAATTAGTGTTGAAGATATATTAGCATTAGCATGCCTTAGCATAAGTTATATGATTAACTATATTGATCACATGATTAATGAACACGTGCGTTGAGTTTTTCAAAAAGGATTTATCAAGTAGGACAATGGAGTCACTTGTGTCTTATATTTTCGCTGGGAACTTTATCAAATAACAGGATATGGGCCAAGGAAAGCTCGATGAAACGAAATGTTTATTGAATAAGTGAATGTCGACACCAAATTGAGCTAGGCGTGACGAAGGCGAATCAATTTGAAAATGTGTTGAAGATGGCGAAATTGAACGGATCGTGGTCATTCAACATGCGTCTTTATTTGGAGAGTTACGATTTATTTGCCCACGTAAATGGATCGGCTTTACCTCCTGCGGGCGAAGCTGCTACGGCAGAAGCGAAGAAAGCGTTTGAATCGTCGGCGAGGAAAGCGTGGACGTATATTTGCTTTGCGGTAGAGCCTGAACAACAAATACATGTGAGAGACACGCAAACCGCGAAACAAGCTTGGGGCGCATTGAAAAGCCAGTTTGCACGTGAGTCCATTTTGCAAATGGTGAGATTGAGACAACAGTACTATACGTGTAGATTTCAGAGTGGAGCAAATATGTTGGAACACTTGAATAATTTGCGTTCTCTGCATGATCAATTAAAGGAAATGGGAGAGACGATTAATGACAAAGAGTTGGCCATGACAATCCTTGCTAGTCCCCCTGACGAATTTAAACCTTTAATTACTGCATTAGATGCTGTTGGTGAATATAATAAAAAAGTCAAAGTGATGCTTTTGAATGATGTTGATAGAGTAAATGATATGAAGAAATGTGAGGATGCTTTTACTGTTCAAATGGAAACAGAGGTGGTAGACACTCACGCAAGGAATGAAAACAGTGGTGGAATCACAGATAAAAAAGCTCCTGAGAAATTCTTTCGTGAAACATGTCATTGTTGCAAAGAACGAGGTCATTTTGCGAGAGACTGTCCGAAACGAAAGGCAAAGTGGAATGGTCGGCAAAACTACAATCAAAACAAAGGAAACAAGTCTGCTCATTGTGCCGAAAATAAACATGATGTAGACAATGAAGTATTACATACAAGTACAAATAATGCAAGTGATTCGAGTTGGATCATTGATCCGGGTGCCACACAACATATGTCATTTGAAAGGAATCGTCTTACCGACTTTGTGGAGTTCGAGAAACCGTCCAAAGTAGACCTTGGAGATAATCGTACCATTCTGGCCTATTGAAAAGGGACTTAATCTTAAAGTTCCTATCAAGGTTATTTTTTTATTTCTTAGAGGTAAAGTTGAACCCTCTGGTGATATTAATTTGCGAAAATAAATCAGTTTCCCGTACTCCCTGTTATGTTTTCGAGTTTGAAATGTGCAAATAAGACAGTTTTTGGACTCCTTTCGTCTTTTGGCCGAGCACATGTCCTTTTCCGAGGACCTGGTGTGATGACGTAGCGGGAGTAAGTTGGCTATCAACCAGCCGTACTAAAGTACATGCACGTACACCAAGATAGTTCAGTACGCGAAGTTTCTTGAAAGAGTAATTGAAGTTTTTTAACGTTTTGATTGTTTTTGAGACTTTAAAAATTTTAGTACACCTTTTCATTGTGTAGCTGGCAACTGCTCAAATCTTCCATATGCGTCCAAAAACATTGGTTTGCACAAATTTCCCGAAGAAAACGATCCGTCAGAAAAGAAGAGGAGAAGAGCATTGGTGAAATTTGTGCAAACCAAACGTGCAAAATGGAGCGCGACTTACAACTCTAGGCTCTGTTCAGAGCTTTTTCGTCCGGAAGATTTTGACAGCCAATTCATTTCAATTCCTGGGACGTCTTTCGCTTATCGAGCAACGCAACGCGGTTCCCACTATTCATAAGAAAGTACCCGACTCGAGTGCCGGCGCTTCAAGTTCCTCGGTAGACACAACAACTCCCCGGACTTCTAGTAGAGAGCATCACCGTTTAAGTATATTGTCAACTGTCCCTCGTAGATTCCACAATCATTTCAAATTCTAAATCTATGTCTTGGTTTATTCTATGTATTATTTATGTTTTTAGGCCATAAGACAACTTATGAAAGAGAAGGTTGGCTCCACTAGTGTATGTACCACTACTACAACTACTACTACTAGCGTGGTTGCCGAAGAATCCCTTGAATGCTTCAAATCATACATAATTAAAAATTGATTGAAGCTTCTGTTTTTTTTTTTCAACGACTTGGTGTTCAGGTAAGCTTATTCTATTCTAGTGTATTCATATGTATGAATTTTAATTTTGCAATTTTGCGATGCTTGTTGTCAAACTTCTCAGCTGGAATGTTCAGGTACAAGAAAAGGCGAAGCGAAAGCCGCCAGCTGCGAAACAAAATAATCGACTTGCAGAAAAAAAATAGGCAGCAAAATGAAAAAACTTGAAGAACAGCAAGGTTTGCAAAATTATATTTTTCTTTGGCAGGAATGATCTAGCAAAATAAACTTTTATATTCGTATGTTTTTTAGTTGTACGTGGTTTTACTCTACATGCGATTCTGTTCTACTCCTCCAAGAATACTCGTATCATGTAACAAATTTTGTAAAGAATTCAGATTATAAGATTGACACACTTTATGGTTTTTCATCTTGTATCTTTCACAATTTTATTATTTTCTTGTACATATTATCTAACGACCGAAGTGGGAATAAAATACATCGAGCCTTCTATTTTTAGAAACCCTCGCGAAACGTTTATTCTGCAAGCTCAGCACCCTGATCCCGAGACTGACGACGAAGGAACTGACGACATGGAAGAAATTGAAGAAGAGACCCAACTCGACCACCAATCGCAAGGCTCGTCTTCCGATAACATGTTGTCCACCGATACACTTACAGAAACGGAAGGCGACATGGGGGAGTTGTTTGAAGCGGGTGAAAAGCTAGAATCTATTGAGTAAGTGTGTCAGCTCAAACTCGAGGGAAATACAAATATAGGCTCATCAACGGATGATACCATTTGTTAGGACCGTCATGATCGGTAGTATACTAGGTCTACAGTCATACTTTGTTGTCTGTAGCTTGTCCGTAGTGAATAGCTCAGCAAAAAAAAATTCTACAGTTCAAGCCATTGTACTTCATGGCTTAACTTTTTTTTTGGAAAGTGGCTAATGTTTTGGTTTCCACTGCAAGACTGAACAATCCGGAAGCATCAGAACCAAACCAAAGTTTGTTGTTTTTCTATCTAAGCTGCTGCTTCTGTTTAACCTATGCCCTGCATGTAAATGAGATAAACCTTTTGTGGAGACCAGTGCTGTAGGTACCATGGTACAAATAACTACCAAGTGCTTTAACCCACACTGCCCCTCTCCAACAAATACTGGGCCGAGTCAGCCACAGATGACAGGGACTAGGATGGCGGCAGGCAATTTCCTTCTGTGCTTTTCGATATTGGTATCTGGAGCCTCACCTTCAAAAATTCTTCAAGTCTTCAAGAACATGGGATTGTTCAGCATTTCACTGGCGACATATTTTAAACATTGGGGTTCATGATATGTAATATGCTAACCTTGTAATAAAAAAACTTGGACGTCAGATTTTTAAAAATACAAATTGTTCTCTGGTTACAAATTTAAAACTATAAAAACTAAGCTTTCGGCTGTTCAACTACAGTTTTCATCAGATGGAGAGAAATAAAAGTGATTGTAATGTATTTACAGAAAAAACTTGAGGTGAGATAAAATGTAGAATAAAATTAGAACAATGTTGATAGAGATAACTTTGAGTTATTTTTAAAAATAGTTATCTCAAAGTTATCTCATCAATAGTGTTCTAATTTTAATTTTATATTTTGTCTCACCTCAGGCTTTTTTATATATACATTACAATAATTTTTACTTCTCTCCATCTGGTGAAGGCTGTAGTTTTCATAACCAGAGAACATTTTGTATTTTTAGAAATCTCTAGGTAACCCTGGTTGCACCTCCATTTTTAAACTTGGACATCTTCTTTATTAGTTGTCCAGTCTTGTTTATACATTATACATATTTACATTGATGATAAATAAAAGATTAATTATTAGGTCACCCACAACGTTTATAAAAGCTGCAAGTTGCAAAAAGTTTTATCAATCAAGACTGTCAACAATTTTCTTAAACTTATCAGTAGTATCCTCTAGCTTTGTAACAATCAACCTTTATAAGTCTTGGTTTCAGTCCCCAGTTATGTGTCAACAAATCATTGTTTAATATTTTGCATATAAATTAACTATTAACTAAGGCTTGCTGTACAGCATGTCTTACGTGAAGTTTTTCCCTACAATTCACCTGTACTGGAAGGACGTGTTGAAAAAGATTGAAGAAAAAGGGCAGGCACTGGTTGTTGCTGGAGTTGGGAGGAACGATAGTATGGGCCACAGTGCCAAATATTGTGCTTATACTTTGTACTGCTGTACTGTTTCCCTCATTCTTGATTTCTCTCTTGTAAAGGTTATTCCTTTCAGATGATAAATTATTGTAAATCTATATGGTGCATTTAGTTAGTCATATTTAAATAATTGATACTATCATTGGTCTAAAACAATATTTTTGTGTATGATAATCTGTGTGTGCGTTAGCACTTACTGCTACAAGCAATAAAACATGCCTGAGCAGAGCAATGCACTGTGTGTTGATTTTTTTACAGCCCTAACGAAATTGAGTGTGCATATGTCTCACGGCATATTGCAAAGAACTTTGACCAACTTTTTCATAGGGTTATAATATCCTTATCCCCGATTATTGGTTGTTGCGTCTGCCTCTAACAAAAACCAATGTTTCTTGTAGAGAAATCAAGCTGGGAGCAGTCAAGCTATGGAGATGATGGCATTTAAGAACTGTATAGAGGGCCTTGTTGGATGTGGACTGGCTTTTGAATCGTTAATTACAGGCCGTCACCTTGCAATTGCCAAATACATGAGAGAGGGTCTACCCGAAATTAAACATTATTTTGATCTATAGCATCTCAAAAGGAGTTGACTATATTCATTTTTCTTCAGAGAAAAACATTAAACCTATCCTTGATAGATAACATAATTATAAGTTTCCCCTATTCACTGCCTTCTTACCCAAATTTTGCTTAATATTATTGAAGCATAATATTTATTATTATTGAAATATATATATATATATATATGTATATGCATATATATAGATGGTGTGTTAAAGTCAGATATCCAACGATGATGTTCACATGAAGGATCAAAACTGATACTTCACGCCTCCTCAAACAAAGTGGTAGAAGATTGTGCATAAAGAGGATACTGCAAACTTCTTGAGGTCAACTTTAATCAAAACGTTTCGGCCGTTCGGCCTTTATCAATTGATTACATTAAAAAAGTTGACCTCATAAAAAATCACAGCATCTGAAACTTTCTTTAAAGCGGTTTCTAAAAATCGAATACCATAAATTTTTAGAAACCGCTTTAAAGAAAGTTTCAGATGCTGTGATTTACATCTGCTATGGCTACAATATAACGACGACAATTTTTTAAGCTACTAAATCTATACAAGAAGAAGACACGTTATGAACACCATCGAAGATTTTTGCAAGCACGCTTGGATAAAGATTTGATCCCCAAGGGACTTATTATCAAGAAGAAAGCAAGTATCGACAGTTTTACGGCAGATTTTAACCAGAAGTGGGAGGATATTCTTAAGGATGCGTCCAAAGGGATGAGAGAGCTGTTAATCGGGGAGACTACAGTTGCATTGGATATTTATACCAGGGACATCTATGCATGTGAGTTATCAAACGTTGAGGAGTCTGGGAAGGACCATGTTGAGGAATCTATTCAGAAGATAAAGGATATCTGTCGTAAACTTGAAATTTCATTAGTCCGCTGTCTCTCTATCGGCTACAAAAATGTTTCTTCTCACATTCTCGCAAATGTGTTTTCCAGTTGCTCAAATGTCGTGGACAACAGCCAATTCGTCCGCCTTATTGTAAGGCCGGACTATGGGATTTTCCGCTAGACAATGGCACCGCAGGCTCTATGATACCGAGCTCCGATCACAGGCGTCAATAAAGTATTATATTTTCGCAAAAAAATGTATATTTTCAAAAGTATTATATTTTTGCAACAAGTCGCACGTTTTATGCAACAGCTATTATATTTTCGCAACAAGTTGTATATCTTTATAATAAGTATTGTATTTTTGCAACAAGTTATATATTTTCATAATAATTATATTTTCGCAACAAGCCGTACATTTTACACAATAAGTATTACATATTGCAACAAGTCATATATTTTCCAACAAATTGTTTATTTCTTACAAGTTTTATATTTCACACGTTAAGTAATTTTGTCCAGAACGGCGCGCCATATAAAAGCATGGCTGCCTTAGCCGAAGCTGATACCCACCCCAGCTAATCGATCTAGCCGAGTCGGATTTTGCAACTGTGATTAAAATTTAAGAATGAGAAAGGAAAATACAATCAGTTCTGGATGTATTAAGGGCACCGAAAGCCAGCAACTTGGCAAGGAAACGTAAAATCTCTGGGGGCGATTGCCGATCTGTGAAGACTAAATCTACTGCTGCTGCCTATGGGTAAAACGTATCTCTGCAAAACAACGAATTGAAGAGTTCAAAAACGAATCCCTGATGCTAATCCAAGGAAACGAAATATTTTGCCAAGCGTGTAGTTAAGAGGAAGTGGCTGTAAAATGTTGTCGGATTAGACAAAAGAGTAAATGTTAAAATCTAAAAACGTGTTGATTGTGAGGTATTCCCACGGGCATTGAATGTATACATATATACATATCTAATTCTATTCTGTCACCGCCCTGAGGGATCATGTGAGATAGCATTGCGCCTGCGTGAGCTTCTTGCTTTGCTGCCTTTCGAGCGAACGAGCGTGTTTCGTTTTTGTAGTCAATAATTTGCTACGAAACACCGAGAAACAATAAGTTATTAACAGAGGGGTTAAAAAGGCATGAAATCCTCGAATTAGGGACCGCTTGACTACGGATGAAGCGGACAAAATCGTACGCATTGGGGAGGGTGGCGCCATTATTGGCGAATCTTCTTCGGCGTCTGCATCCACAGATACGCGTGTCATGTTCGATATTATCCGACAAGGCTTCAAGAAAATAAACAGCTCTCTCGTTAGTTCGACTACCAACACAGCTAATGCTATATCTCAAGCGTTCAAGTCGCTGAAAGGAGAGCTAGTTCATGAAGAGGAGGAAGAAAGTGGTAACGCCAAATACCACGAGATCGAAGAACAACCTCCCGCGAAGAAAAGCGGAGAGAGCGCAAACCATGTAGCCCACAAACAAAGCAAAATTATTTTCCAATGTCGTAGTTGGCGTTTCCTTTTACAGCATATTCAGGAAGTGAAGTGACGCTTTCAGTTAATTCGACAGGAAGTTCTTCCGAACACGTCCCAGACGTAAACATGGCTATAAATGCTGTATTTAGTTGTATTTTAGTTACTCCTTGATGAAGCCTACATAGAGGCGAAACCCGTCGGAGAATAAAAATCGAAAGAAATACAACTCAGCAGACTAGTTGTGCTGCTCATAACAAATAAAAAAAAAAAATTCTGAGAAACTTTACATTGCTTCTACGAAAATATTCAAGGCAACTTATTTTTTTCCTGCCTCCTTTGATTTTATTATACAAGAGAAACTAGCGGCAACCAACTTTGTTTGTCTTGTCTTTCAAACTGTTTTCGCTTTAACTTTGAGTTAAAGTAGGTTTGAAAAGAGATTAAAACTTCCCGACCACATTTGTTGAAGTTTCAAAGCTTTTAAAGGGTTTTATACAGAGCCCCGGAAGTACCATTGGAATAATGCATTTAATATTTTGGATCGCATTCAATTTTTTTTTGGATCGCGTTCAATTTTTAACGGTTTCTCGACTTTTTTCCCGACTTCTTTGTCGACTTTTTTGTCGACTTTTTTCCCGCCTTTTTTTCCAACTTTTTTTCCAACTTTTTTCTCGACTTTTTTTCCAACTTTTTTCCCGACTTTTTTCTCGACTTTTTTTCCGACTTTTTTCTCGACTTTTTTCCCAACTTTTTTCCCGACTTTTTTCTCGACTTTTTTTCCGACTTTTTTCTCGACTCTTTTCTCGACTTTTTCAACCGCTGACCAAGGCTCAGCCAAATTCCCGCCCGCGTTTGTGCGGTTAATAGGCATAAATAGATTGTGCTCGGCAACTTTTGAGCAATTTTTAGCTCATTGAGCAACTCTTTGTAGTACCAGCAACCTAGGGCAACTTTTGCCTGCCTTGGCAACTTTTGAGATAAAATTAATTTAAAACCGATGCAAACCATAAAAGGTTGTTTAATTTCGAAGGATTTTATTAACACTGGTTTTATCAAAACTGATATTATTAAAACTAAGGATATACAATAAAATGACAATAAAATAACGTTTGCATTACGCTCACGAAATCTGGACAGCGGCTATCTATCTAACGGGTGTTTAAATCCAGCGGTTATTCGCTGCAACATAAGCCTGCCGCCGGCCACCTTGGTATTTGCTGAGAGTCATTATCATGGCATCGCAATCAGATGAAATTTCAGACGAGGAAAATGGAAATAATTCAGACATTGACTCCATTGAGGTTGCCATAGACGCTGGGGCAGCTCTTAGTAAACCTGCAGGCGCTTCAATTTCTAGAAAACGCAAAATTGACGTCAACGAAGGCAAATACAAACAACGAGAAAGCGGTACCTCGACCTCGTCCTCTGGGAATGAAATCACGACATGCGCTTGGGATCGCGTGAAAGGCTATCCAAAACAACATTTCGCAGTGGTTAGTGGCAGTTTGTATTGCAATGCTTGGAGTGAGACCCTTTCATTAAAAAGCTCAATCGACAAGCATATAAAGTCAAGCAAGCATACAAAGGGAGTTGCCCGCATCGCCAAACACAAGAAACAAAGCCAGTCAATAATGGAATGTTTTAAAAAGCACATGACACGAAATCAGTTTTTCAATTTTCAAAAAGTATACTATAGAAAACGTTGGTTTGCCAAGTTTGAGAAACATACGATGAAAATACGCCAAGATACGGCGTGCAGAATGGTGCACCAAGTAAAGAGATAAGTCGATTTGAAAACATCCGTAACTGCTAGAGTTTTCGATAGAAACTCAATTAGTTACAGATATTTTAAAGTCGATTTTAGATGGACTGAGATGAGACGCACGTGACCTGTTAGGTCATCTTGTTGGTATTTTTGACGGGACACTTTTAGCGCGAAAAATTCAAAACTCTACACGCCGTATCTTGGCGTATTTTCGTGTCATATGCTCTTTAAACGGCCTGACATGCGTGAACACCCCAGTGGATCGACATTGCCTGCGGACATACGTTTGTTCTGATTTGAAATAGTCGAGTGTGTTCTTACTGGAGGTATACCCCTATCAAAAGTGGATGTTCTACGCCCTCTGTTGGAGAATTATGGCCATAGCTTAACCCACAGAACCAATCTCAGAGAAATAATTCCAGCTGTATTGGAAAAAGAAAAAGGGGAAAATCCGGAGTGAGCTTGAAACTGTGAAAGAGGTCAGTGTTATTTTGGATGGAACTGCTAGAATGGGTGAGGCTCTTGCTATTGTTATTTGTTTTGTGCAGGAAGACTTCAAACCCACACAGCGCCTTGTACACGTGATTCAGCAACAAACAAACAGCATAATTTGTATACTGCTGTATACTTTATAATTAAATAAGTTTTCTTTAAAAACTTAAGAGATTTCTGTAAAAAGTTGGAGAGCAGGGTGTCAAGCAACAATTGATTTATGTGTAAGTCTCCTGCAAAAAGCCAGAGCTGGCATTTGAATCTTAAGTATCATTACATCTACATTATTTTTAGTGTTGGTTGGTTTGGTAGCAATGGACGGTCCTAAAGTAAAAACGGTAAGTAACTAGAGACTTTGATGTTGCATATGGCGCCAATGGCGCCGGACGTCTTTATGTGAGCTCTTCAAATTTCTGCCAATTTCGGCTTATTTACACAGTGTAATATCAGTATATGTGTTATGAACAGTTCTGTAAACATGGCAAGTATGGATGATGTAAAGAAACTGATCAAAAAGGAAATCAAATAGATCAACGAAAAGATAGAACAAATGAACACAAAAATCGCTGAG
Source organism: Hydrozoanthus tunicans (assembly GCA_026413305.1). Taxonomy (NCBI): domain Eukaryota; kingdom Metazoa; phylum Cnidaria; class Anthozoa; order Zoantharia; family Hydrozoanthidae; genus Hydrozoanthus; species Hydrozoanthus tunicans. Next base: position 25,213 of record JAOBAT010054802.1, read on the forward strand.
ATGAAAGGCTCGGTAGATTATTTCTCCAAGAAGTATGATGAACTCCTCAGCCAAATCCAAAGCTCAAGGCAAAATCCACCACCGCTGAAGCTGAAACTAAAAGTGCCAAGGAAGAAGTAACAAAGCTGCAGAAAGATCTAGAGAAATCGAAGCACGACATAGAAGAAATTGCCCAATATCTCCGCAGGGATTGCGTCGAGATTACCGGCCTTCGCAAGATCTCATGTGCGGAGAAATCGTTACTTCGCTTGCCGAAGAAATGGGGATTAAACTCGAGGATTCAGATATCTCTACTGCACATCCGTTACCTACATTCAGTAGAGAGAAAGATCGAGAATTTAAATACCCTTGGGGAACTGACAGAAGACAGCGATGGAAGAAACAAGATCTACATATCAGAGTCGCTGACTCCTGATAGAAAGAAGTTATTTGGATCAGTGAATCGGATAAAGAAGAACCTACAATGAAGTATATTTGGACCAACAACGGTCGAATATACTTAAAAAACGAAACTAGCCAACACACCTATACATTTGACCGCCCACAAGATCTGGATGACTTCAAGAGCAAACATCAACTCCGCTAACAAGACATCATAAGTCGAAGATAAGTGTAATTTTCAATCACCTACTTTATTTGTTTTTGAAAATTCAGACTCACAAATGATTGAAAATTTAAAATTACTTGTTCCAGCACATCAGATTGTGTTGCTACGCTTTACGGAAATCTCTGTAACTATATATTATAATAACAAACAAATCAAACAATAATATGTTAATTACAATACATCAAGAACTCGTATTTATTTTTCAAATCGAGAATGAATATAAATGAACTTGTTTAGTGAGCTACCATTCTATAATTTAACAGAAAGAGATTTTCTAGTAGCAACTGATGCTTGGATTAATGCAAGTAGAACCGAGCTAGAATCAAAAGATTTGTTTTCTGACATACTAGAAAGCCCCGAATCAACAGAAAATATCGTAGATTTAACTATCAAATCAGAATATTATGATGTAAAAAAAAACTGGGAAGTACCTACAACAAATAGGACAAACAGGATTATCAATCCTACACTGCAACATAAGAAGTCTAAGCAAAAACCTTACTCTCTTAAATGACATCCTGGACACTTTCATCGAACTGCCTAGTATCATAGCAATATCAGAGATAAAATTGAATAACGGCAGTCATCAAAATATAACGCTATCAGGATATAGGTTTATAGGCACTAACTCGCCAACAAATGCCGGGGGAGCAGGGATATATATAAAAGAAAGCATAAACGTTATACACAGAAAAGACCCTTGAAATCACATCGGAAGGAGTTGAAACCTGTTTCTTTGAAATTCCAAAGAAAAAAAAAGGAAAAATATCATAATTGGCTCCATCTACAGACATCCGACTCAAAAAATCGGCACTTTCCAAGAACAGTTAAGCAATCTATTAGACCTTCTTAACAAATCCGGATTTGAAGCCTATTTAGCAGGTGACATAAATGTGGACTTCTACAAGTATAATGAAGACAAGCAATCATCAGAATATCTCGATATGTTATTCAGCCTAGGCTTCATGTCCTTCATAACAAAAGCCACAAGAATAACGTACCATACACAAACACTGATTGACCATATCTATACAAACGCAATAGGAAAAGTATTAATATCAGGCATCTGCTTAGCCGATATAACTGACCATCTGCCTATCTTCTGCACACTCTCATCCAAAAATCAAACACACAACGAACAAAGAAAGTATAGAGACTTTACCAAGTTCGATATGTCTGCCTACATAGAAGACCTAAATCAGATTAACTTCATGATTTTGGTTAATTCTAATGTCAATGAAAGCATGCTGAATATAATTAGCTCTCTCCAAAAAATCACTGACAAACACACTCCAATTAGAAAAACGTCGCAATCAAAGAAAAGACAACTAAAAAAAACCTGGATATCTGCCGGTATACTTATATCGATTAAAACAAAACACAAGCTTTTTAAATCCAGCTTTCTTTCAAAGGATCCTGATAAAATACGAACGTATAAAAAATTAAACAATAAATTAAACAAAATAAAAGAGGCAGCCAAGAAAACATACTTTCAACAGCAGTTTGAAATGAACAAAAGTATCGTTAAAACTACTTGGAAGCTTATTGGTATGCTAAGCAACAGGAAAAACAAAAAACATCAACTCTCTCAAAAATCATTTACTATAAGAAATCATACACGGGTCAACAAAACATCTGCAATGTACTTAATGAGTACTTTACAAATGTTGGACCTAACCTGGCTTCTGAAATACCAAACCACCAGTTAAACCCAGCTTCCTATATAACAGCACCATTCCAGAATAGCTTTGTCTTCAGAAATATTTTAATCCATGAGGTCAGTGACCAAATACAAAATATTAATATAAACAAGGCTACCATCGGGATCCCGTCTCTTTGTGTAAAATTAGCTGGTAATCACTTAAGCGAGGCATTAACTGCTTATCTACAACAACTCAATTGCACAAGGAACAGTGCCTGACATCCTCAAAATATCTTAAGTCAATCCTATAGATAAAGGAGGAGACATCACAGACCCAACAAACTTTAGACCGATTTCAACTCTTTCTACATTTACGCAATTATTTGAAAAACTGGTATGCAAGCAACTTACCAACTACATAGAAAAATATGAAATCCTAAGCCAAATACAATTTGGATTCAGGAAAGGTACATCAACTGAACACGCTATAGGGGAAATAACAGAGAATTTCAAGCAGGCCATTGACAATAATCAATACACATGTGCGATATTCCTAGAGTTTGCTAAAGCATTCGACACTGTCAATCACTCGATCTTACTGGCTAAATTTGAAAAATATGGCATAAGAGGAACACCTCTTAAGTGGTTTACCAGCTACTTAAAAAATCGACAACAATACGTATCACTCGGTGATACTCAATCAGCCTTAAAATCTGTGCGCTGTGGGATTCCTCAGGGAAGTTCGCTAGGCCCTCTTCTATTTCTTCTCTACATCAATGATA
>JAOBAT010054813.1:0-28240 GCA_026413305.1 Hydrozoanthus tunicans
TTATCAGACGAAAATCATTGCTCCAACCATAATAATTTCAATTAATAGTAAATAATTCAAGTTCATGAAAGCAGTTTTGAACCGTCTGCTAGTTGCTATATTAGTTTTTTTCGCTATATTATTATTGTTACAGTTTCGAAACCCTTTGTAATTTTTTTTTCTTCTACTACTACTACTCTTGGTGAATAAGTAATTTTAGTATACACCAGCTCGGCTACGCACGATTTGATTGGTTTAGAAATAGTATAGCTATGAGACGATATTTACCTCCGAAATAGTAGATAGTGACATCCGAACAAAATGGTGGACGGAAGCAGTCGCGTTTTGGATCACGGTACTGAAAAAGTTTGTAAATTTAAAACAGCCTAAAGAACTTCACTGGTGTATGCATCTAACGTTGTTTTGTAGTTGACAAACTGTCAAAACACGTTTGTTTCTTTATTAGGGTGCTCACGCGTGAGTCTCGCCACGCTAAGTGGTTCAAGTAGTAAAAGTGTTTTATTTTCTTAAAAATCTTTCGTTTTCTTGAAAGGAACAGTTGCCTCGCTGGTATATACTATAACACTTACTCTATTTCAATTTTGTTGGATAGTAGCTTAACGGAATATCTACCTCGCGCCTTTGGCGCTCAGTAGATAATCTGCCACTATCCATCAAACTGAAATAGAATAAGTGTTAAATATACAGCAAAAGTAGTTCGGATAATTCACCTACCTATAGTGATGATACCAGCGCGGCCTAAAATGACGGCGGAACGGCATTGCATCGTAGAAATAGCGATGCCTCCTTGGCATCCTGTGGCGGCGGTAAAATCCATAAGGACTCCCATAATGCCTCCTTAAATGATGTCTTCTGTATGGAAACCCGAATCCTGGATACCAATGATGATGGTGATGATGCCACGGATGATGGTACATAGGAGCAATGGGCACGACAGCCTGAGGCGGGTGAGAGCCAGGCCTGGAGACTACTTGAAGAGAAGCTGGTTTCGCCTTTACCTTCACGCCAGCCGAGTTTGCATTAATTTCTAAGTCGGCTGATTTGTCGTCGACCTGAAAATGACCAATCTCCGAGCCAGCAGAGGTTTCTTTTGATTCACCACCCGATTTGTCTGTGGTTGAAGAGCGGTCGTCTGCATAGTACGAAGGCTGTTTAGTTGTCACTATTTCTTTTCCACTGTTTCCAACGATATCTTTTACAGGCTCTGATTCGCTGCTCGGTAAGGATACCGGGGAATTAGCAGTCTCCGATTGGCTGCTAACCCGGGAATTAACACCAGTTTGTGCATTGTTCTGGATTGAAAAAGTCTTTGATGGTTTATCAACTGATGGCGACGGTGTATTTTGTGAGCTTTTTGACACAGTATTAGTCTGGGCTTTGACGGATGTGTTGTTCTCCTGTACCGCTTTTTCCCTAACATTTAAAGTGCTTGGGGGTTCCGCTTTGGAGGGCGTGGCAGTTTGAGCGAGCGCACTGTGGTCGCCATTTTTAGTTTGATCATTCTTTGAACCAGCTTCCTCCTTGTTGCCACCGTGTACAACCGGATTCGATTCAGCGTTTAAAGTTTCTAACGACTTTCCATTTGAGTCTATATTTTTATTTTCTTCATTTGAATGACCTTGAGTGTTTCTCTGAACCCCATTTACCAAAGAGTTTTCACCTCCTGTTTTCTGGTTAGTTTCGGTTACAACGCCAGTTTTTACCTGAGCGTTCAAATCAGACGCGGCCATAAAATGAGAATGAATCTCAGGAGTTGCTGACGAAGAAGAATCTTCGTTTTTTGATTCTGATGATTCATTAAAGCTTTGAGAAGCGACTTTTGACCGCTCATTGTTGTCACCTGTTTTTAATTTGTGTGAAGAACTCTCAGGCTCCGATATTGGAGTAATTGGCGTCTCAATACCAGTTCTTTTATCATTATCATTAACTCTCCAGTCGTCTCCATCAAACGGATCATCTTCGGAGTTTGTTGCACTTCTCTTGAACTTTCCATGAATATTTTCCGTTATTTTGAAATTTCCGGTCCATTGTTCGTTATCTCGTGTTTCTACTGCACCTGTTTGTTTATGATCAACAATGTTTTGTTGTGTAAAAGGCTCCGCTCGTGCTGTTAAACCATGTAGCTGTTGTAAAATTGACAACAAACAGGCCAACTTCGTTAAAAAAGTTGGCGTAAAACGCCCAAACATTTTCGAACGTTTTCAGTTCATCGGAATCCGATGAAATTTTGGAGTCGAAGATTCCAAATCATGATTTGATTATTACATCACAAAAAAGACCGGGCAGGGTTAACGATAAGCGACGCAATGACATCAGAAAGTAAGAATTTTCATTATATTTTCTCGTCTTAGCTAATATATTAGCACGTGGCCTGAATCAAACAGATGACGCGTGAAATTGAAGTCAAATATTTCGACCGGTTGTTTATCGCTTGATAAACAATCTTAGCGATGTGATTGGTCAATTTTGCTTCGCGCTGTTAGAGTAAACAGGTCTTGTGTTTACATCTTACGGGTTGTGCAGCCATGCCACAGCGGTTGAAAACAAGGGAAGAGAAGATTATTAATCGTCTTAGATAAAATCCATTATCCATCTAAACCGCTGCACTTATCGTTTAGTTATACAAAGATGGATAACTATTATCGGAGAGCAGCGACTGGTATAACTAGGTTTACGATCGTATTACTGTTATATTGTCCAGGCCGCGGCCCCGTTCACTGGTCCAGATTTGTAGTCAGCGTTGCTACACAAGATGACTCATTTTCTCAAGTATTTCTGTCAAGGAGATTCTTAGCAAAGTGTCTACTGAGTTGCATTAGCTTAGACGAATTTGAACATGCTGAAGGAAACTATTTTTCTAAATTAGATTAAACATTATTTTCAGTCTAATCAAATGCTGTGTTTTCTAAACAAAAATTTCTGAGTTTACATTAAACATGCTGAACGGGGTGAGCAGGTCAATTGAAAACAGCTTTACCAGAAAACATTAGAAAACCGCTATCGGTTTTGTTGTCTTGTGTAAACCTAAACTTTTATAGTGAAAAAAGTTTCACTTCAACTGAGAAATATATGTTAACTTGAAAAACTTTTCTAATAAAACACTAGAGTAGTTATTTAAAAGATACTTCATGTTAGCCTGAAACCTAAAAGCACTGAGGGGATGTCTTTCTCTTGAAGAGATCCTGACTTTTGATTCTTGATTCTACTCTCCCCAAAACGTTTGTTTTGCAAGATTTTATTGTACTTGCCGCCTTGTCTTCAGTCATGTTCATTTAATCACAAAGTTATAACAGAATTTCTTATTTTAATGCGCGCAACAGCATCGTCAGTAAATAAAGCTGACTTTGAGTTTCAGCTACCTCAATCTTTTGTATTAAAGTATTAGGAAGCTTGACGAAGCAAAGAGAGTGTGTGTGATTACCATTCTGCAAATACTCGGTACAATATCTTGCGTTGTATCTTTTGACTAAGCCTGAATAGGCTCTCAAGTTGTTTTTAAATTTCAACAACAACAGATACAGAATCAAATATCGTTGCAGTTAACATTAGCCTTAGAAGTAAACAAAACCCCAGCATTAAAAAGTGTTAGAAAAAACACGTATTAGATTTGAAGTGTTTGAGTCGGTTTTGAACACTTCCTATCGAACCCTATTGATTAAGTACTTTTTAAAAACATTTTGAAAACTAATCAGTTCGAAAGGCTATCTATAATATCTTTGAATGCAATAAGTGATGCTACGTGTTCCCAGTAAGTATGATGGACCACAAGTAATTATATCAAGTAACTTCTTGGTCTAGATACACTAATGTATCCAAAAGAATGTTTAAATAAAATCTGTCTTGCATTTTTTAAAGTAGTTTTGCTTTAGACAAACTCTTTGATATTCTTTAAGATATTTTTCAAAGAAGACAAATAATTTTTCATTATACTTTTTCACGCCCAATAACCGAACGGACAAGTTTTTGGCCACAAGTAATTTGTGAACACTGCCACCTCAATAACCGAACAGGTTGCTTATTGTTGTGCTTTTAACAGATCACGGAGTGTCTACGGTCTATTTAGCGTGTTAAATTGTGTTATTAATTTAAGACAAACACTGTCATTCCAGTCAAACTTAAAAATTATCGATAACTTAAAAATCCGCTTTTTTAGGCTTTAAACAATTTTTTACCAATAGCTAATCAATCTATCAAAGGGAGTCTTGCAATGAAAATATGATGTTTGACTTTATTAGAGAGATGAGCGAAAACAGCCCCCAACCCCACCCCTTAATGTTTTATTTGCCACGTGCTATGCATGACAAAAGAATTTCTAATTAATTGACGTAAGGAAAGAGTTCTCGCAGTTTTGCAGTGTCGTTTCCACTGTACTTGCACAGACAAAATAATCTTCATCGAAGGGGTCGAGCCAAAATGCGGCTTAAACCTTCCATTGTACTGGTGTTTATCACGCTAGTACTTTTTACTTCAACTCAGGCAAAACCTTTTTCGGATGAAGAAGGACAGATTGAAAGATTACGAAGAGAAGAAAATTTAACCGAAAATGAAGGTGTCGACAAAGGCGAGACAAAAGACAAAGATGAACAATCTACTAGCGAGGAAGAAAATCGCAAAGTACAACCTGAAACGCTAAATGATAGTTCAGAACAAAGTAAAAACAAGGAAACTCAAAATGTAAACGAAAAATCTGAGAGTTCTCCCGAGGAGATTTCCGACACAAGCGGAGACGAACCAGAACAATCAGAAACTGAGACACAGAAAGATGAAAAAGACGAAGAAGTAAAAAAAGCAACTAAGAGACATTTTGGATTTGGGGGATATGGTATTGGGCCTGGTGCTTTTGGGCCTGGCTTTGGCTATGGGTTTGGACATGGCTGGGGAGGCACCTTTGGACACAGGTTGGGCTACGGATGGGATGATGGACTTTTAGGCGGTATGTGGGGCTATCCTGGTGGATTATGGGGCGGATTTGGCTGGGGAGGAGGACACGGTTACCCAGGTCCGTGGTACAAATCAAAAGTCCCTAAGGAAAAAGGAAACAGTACAGCAGAAGGTTCCAGGAAGCAGTATATTGCTCATGGGTGGGGCGGACACTATCCAGGTATTGGCCCATTGGGCGGACACGGCTTTGGCTTTGGTGGTTATGGTGGGGCGCCCTGGCCCGCCGCGCACGGATGGCCGGGATGGTGGTACAAATCGAGCGTTCCAAAATCTTCAAACAAGGGAGCTAAGAGGGACTTTTTGTACCCTGGAGTTGGGCCTGACATGGGCTACGCACTCGGGCTGCCGAACTTTGGTCTCAGTGCGTACGCTTATCCGGGCTTGTACGGGGGTTATGGGGGTTACGGGGGATACGGGAGTTACGGGGCGTATCCCTACGGTTTGTCTTGGCCTGGGCTTGGCTTTGCCTCACTTCCTTATACCTTCTACAAATCAAAGATTCCTAAAAAGAAGAAGAACGCAAACCAGAGAGATGAAGTACCAAAACGACAGTTTATCGGCGGGGTGCCTCTCGGCTATGGTTACCCCGGATGGGGGCTGTATGGTCACCCTGCCAACCACTTGGGGTGGGGATGGGGATGGGGAGGGTGTGGCCCTGGACTAGGGGTTCCCGTCTGTGGATGCCGTTCAAGCGTTAAAGGGCCATACAACCACAAGAGAAGTAGCTCCAGTAAAGGAGGACAGAAGAGATGTGGCTTTGGGTATTGGGGAGGATACGGCGGAGGACCCGGATGGGGATGGGGTGGCTGCGGGGGACCTGGAGGCTGGGGTGGACCGGGATGGGGCTGGGGAGGAGGCCCCGGCTGGGGGTATGGAGGGCCTGGTTGTGGTTTTGGTTGTGGATTCTGCAAGTCAAAAGTGAACGCCAACGAGGAGAAGGAAGAGAAAGAAAAGCACGTTCCGAGCGAAGACAATAAGGAACAAGATAAAGAATTTCCAGCTCCAGGCGGAGAAAAAGAGAAAGACGCACCAAGTGAACCGAAAGAGCAGGTACATATCTTTCAAAAAAATTTATACAAATACTTGGAAAACCTCGTGTGATAAAAACTTGGTGATCTATGCTTATTAAATGATTTCGTCAAACAGTGGTTTTTTATGCACGAGAGTTGCTAGCGCTGGTGCCATTGTAAAAGTGAGTGTTGGGTGCCTTTCAACCCACCGTGTTTTGTGCATCTTCTTTGCGCACATTTTTGCGGGCCCTAAAGTTGTGATTTATCTGTAAACTTGCAAATATTTTGCCTGTTTTGTCGACGCTCATTGACAAACTATTGATAAATTGTGTCTTTTTATTTGTTTGTTTTTCGGTAGGGTAAAAAAAGGAGGGTGGGTGGGTGGAAATCTACCCCCCCTGTACAAGCACCAGTTCCGAACAAATTAAAAAAAGGAAAAATTTGAAATTTTGAAATGTATATTACAAACGATATTGTAAATTAATCCTTAAGACCTGAAGAAGACCGGTAGTGGCCGGTCGAAATATAGTCGTTTTAAACTTATTCGTCGTTTGTCAGTTTTTCTTACTTTTCATTCGTACCATTTTTTAGCTGACGTGGTCCCCTCACTGGATCCGACGATACAGAAAGTCGTTCACGGGTTTTCTTACAATATTTTTTTTAAGTAAAACGTTGTTGTTTTCAAAGCTCTAACCATTTTGAGCTCTCTTAACAAGTTCCGAAAGACTGCATTTTTATATTTTGTAAGGGAATAGGATGAGTTTTGAGCTACTTTAGAGAAATGTCGCACTTACTATTTTGATGCTTCAACATTTACAAACTAGCTGCGTATGTATACACTATAATAGTTGCTAACAACTGTAAACTTAGCTTCAAAAATAAAAGCGATTTGCTGTTCACAACGACGAATTTTTTAAGGACCTCGAGATCCTCGAATTTGATTTTATTTTATGGCTTTCAGGTTAGTAGAATTCTGTTTCAGCCTAAAAGTGACATACTTTCTTCCTATAGCCTTCGGTACCAGTTGCACGGCTACTATACAAGAACCTCGAAGCAACTCCACACACCCTTGACAAGAACTAAAGAAATATCAAAAAATTTCCATTTGCTACCCAGGGCAAAATATTTTCAACTCTTTACTAACTGATATTAAACTTGCAAACACATTATCTCCATTCTCAAACAAATTAATTGCGCTTCTTTTAAACCAGTAAAACCTCGTCTTTTCTTTTTATAGCATTTTTGTTTGTTAATGTTTTTTGTAAGAAAAAAGACTGGCATTATTTCAAACTATTGTAAGTCAGACACTTGTTGTATTTGTAGTTTATTAGAAGTCACCCGTGTCTCTATCTACTTGAAATCAATTTATCTTAAATTACATGAGCATGACCATCTCATAAAAGCCTTGTAACATCCCCGTTCTAACAGTAACCTTTAGATGGCTGATGTTTCCGATTCTTGTTGGCAAATAAATAAATTTCAAATTTCAATTTTCAAATAATTTATGCTGCTACTCAGGAACCTTCCAAGGAGGACAAACCGAAAAACAGAAGGGCGGCAGAGGAAGAAGACGAGTGCAACTGCAAACCGCCAAAGCCAAACGATAACAAAAAGAACAAGCCCAGCAAGAGGTGCGGTTGTGGTGGGGGTTGTGATGGGGGCTGCGGAGGGGGTCTTGGTGGCTACGGCTGCGGTGGAGGCTATGGATATGACTTTTTAGACTATCCACTTCTAGGCGGATTAGGTTGCGGAAACGGTCTCGGCTATGGCCTTGGGGGACTGGGGCTCGGTTTAGGAGGATGGGGTGGCCTCTTCCCGTGGGTGTATGGTGGTCTGGGAGGCTATGGAGTCGGGTGTCCCTGTGGATCTGCCTTGGATGTGTATGAGCCAGCTGGGTGTGGCTGTGGCTGTGGTTGTGCCCGCAAAAACAAAGTTTCGGGAAAAGACAAAAGAAATGTGAATGAAAAGGACAGTGGCAAAAATCAGGGAAAGCGCTGTGGATGTGGTGGTGGATGTGGAGGGTGCGGTGGATGTGGGGGCTTTGGGGGCTGTGGTGACTGGTTTGGAGACTGGGGCCACGGATGTGGGGGTCATGGTGGCTGTGATGGTTGGTTTGGAGACTATGGACATGGAGGCTGGGGCGGATTCGGACATGGAGGCTGGGGCGGGTTTGGACATGGAGGGTTCGGAGGATGGGGTCATGGAGGATGGGGTGGTTGGGGTCCTGGCTTGGGGTGGGGCGGTGGTTTAGGAGGCTGTGGGTGGTGTAAATCTAAACTGGGCAAAAAGGCAGCAAAAGACGGAGCTGACACCCCAAAAAACCCAGCCCCACCATCTGCGGACTCTGCCAAACAAAAGCCACAACCGCAGGATAACACACCAACGAAGCCCACGAAAAGATGCGGTTGTGGTGGATGTGGCGGTTGTGGTGGATTTGGTGGCGGCTGCCACGGCGATTGGTTCGCAGGCTGTGGTGACTGTGGTTGGGGAGGACATGGTTTTGGCGATTTTGGAGGGTGGGGTCATGGTTATGGTATAGGACACGGTGGCTTTGGTCACGGCTGTGGTGGATGTGGGGATTTTGGGGGATGGAACTGGGGTGGATGTGGTTGTGGGTGTGGTGATTTTGGGCCAGGATGGTATAAGTCTAAGATTCAAAACAAAGGCAAAAAAGTTCAGGATGCTTCGCAGGCTAAGCCTGAAAACAAGCCTGTGCAAGGTGAGAAAGTGAGAGAGCAGCCATCTACAAGGTCTACAGTTATGTCAAACGAGGGCAAGACAAATAAGCGATGTGGTTGTGGAGGAATTGGAGGTTTCGGGGGATGCGGTGGATGGGGCTTTGCTGGACCATGGGGTGGTCTTGGTGGACCATGGGGTGGCCCTGGTGGTTGGGGAGGATGGGGAGGGTGGGGAGGGTGGGGAGGTGCCCATGGTCTAGGCTACGGCTTTGGCAGACCTTGGTACAAGTCTCATGTCCCGGCTAAAACATCCGATGTCAACGCTGAAACACGTGAAGAGATCCCAGGAGCGAAAAAGCAGACCATACATCTTGGCTATGGCTATGCGAGTGGGGACAATTACCGTCTTGGTTATGGTCTCGGAGGAATGGGCGGCATCTCAAGTTATCACACTTTTTCTGGACCCAACAGCCCGTCTGTCTACAGGTCTGCCATCCCAAAGACTAGTGGAGGATCAAAGAGGTGGGGCTTCCACGGAGGCTACGGAGGATACAGCATGGGCTACGGACATCCTTCAGGACATGGATACGGTCATGGCTACGGTCACGGGTATGCAGCCCCATACGGGCATCCAATCACGCATCCGGGATTCACCACTATCGGGTATCCCGGCCATGCCTTCTCAACTCTTGACGTGAGAAAAAATATAGCCAAGAAAGAAAAGAACAGGCACAGACGCCAGGTTCCGTATTTTCCCGCCCCAAGCCCCCTGATGCCACCCGCAGTCCCTGCTGCGCCTGCGCTGTCGCCCTTTGCAGTTCATCAGCCATTAGTTGCAGCCACCCCGCTTATACACACGCCCATCGCAGCTCCAGCAGTGCCAGGTTACACAGCAGCCTTGCCAGCTGCACTTCCGGTGCTGCAAGGAGGTAAGTCAAACTAAACTGAACGCTGAACAACCTTTCCTCAATTTTTACGTTCTTTGAAAAAAAAAACGTGAGTACTTGGCGCTAAAAATTTTAGGTTAAAATGTTCCAGTATTGATTTAGAATTATGTCCGAGCTCTTTTTGAAATGAAAGGTAACCTTGAGCTACCTCGGGTCAACTGTTTGTACGAGTGCCTTTGCAGTTAAATGAGTTTACAACTTGTATGCGGAAATTTTAACTGACATGTCTGTGATGACTTTGTTTGTGATACGGACACAATTTTTTTTATCTGCGCGTTATATACCATGAAGACACAGCAATATCTCTTCCCCCAACCCTCTCGGTTAAAGGATCCCAAAATATCTTACAACAGAAAACTTAAGAAACAACTTTACTAAAAATTGGAATAAGAAAAACGAATTTAAAAACTTCTTCGTTGACTACTCCTTAACAGAGACTTTTTTTAAGGTATTCAAAATGAAGATTAGCGCCAACCTCAGATAGTAGACTGCTTTCAAGTCCTAGAACATTGCAAAAGTATGTTCGATATAGTTTTCTAGCGTAACCTTGAATACGTTTTGTTAATAAAGTAAGTATAATTGAGCGCTTTTAAAGTTTCTTATTTACGTTAAATCTCGCAGTTCATGCTCCTGTCTTTGGCCTCGCGCTTGGAAGGTCTGGTGTACCTCAGCAAACTTTCGGCTTTGGCCAAAAAAGGTCGCATGTCCCAAATTAAGATCAAGAAAGAACACAAGATTAACAAGGTATGACAGACCTTTATAAGACAAAAGACACACACAAAGTATAACAATACTATGACAGGGCCTGGCGGAAATTAATAGTGATTGTTTAAGGGGGTTGGGGGGCAGATTTTAGCAAGCGCCTAAGCATTTCGAAAGATATTTGATGGGTCAGTTTCATAATTTTAGGCGATGGTTACCAATTATTTGAAGATTTTCAGTCTAGTTGAATGTGAAAAAAATAAATGAAAATTTGTACTTAGTGTGAGAATCGGGGGTGTCCCTTTTACGATGCCGGCCTTGTAAGGGTTGATGTTTAGTTTAAGAGTGATCGAACTCGAATAATTCGAATTCTCCGCTTATTCGAACAAAATACAATATTTCCCAGGTTTCATCTTAGTTACTAAAGCAGTTAACTTAACTCTGTTAAGCCGAACCCCCGCTAACTCGAAATGTTTTTCGATTCCCATCGAAGTTTTAGTAGCTTGGCTATACTGAAACAGTAACTGGTTTCAAACTCGGAATCTTGGCACTCAGTGTTTTTTGACAAAAAACATAGATTTTCATTCATCTAACTTGACCTTTATCTTAACATTTCAATTTCATTTCAATGAATTATTTCAACTAAAACCAGCAACGTCATTTCCTTACGAAGGGCCAACACCCAGAAATTAAAGACCCTAAACCTAACATTGGCGACAAAATTAATGACTTGAAATTGATGGCAATGAGTACAGATTTGTTAACTTTTGTCTCTCAAAGTTTATTTAGCTCCTGAAATGAAATGCTGCAATATTAAATACAATATTAAAACAACATGTTTTGTTTATTTAGTGTTATTTATTTTACGTTTATAGGTCGTTCGATTTCAGGGAGCACGCGTGGGTCACACAGCAATGAGAGTTAATCTTGGTTTTTAAGCTGAGGAGTCATTGTTAAGAAGGGGAAGATGTTGAAATGTATAGGATAAATATATATATTGCAGTAATGGATTTGTGTTCCAGGACTCATTTACTGACTTGTATTTAAAGACTGCAAAAGCATAAAGAAGAGCAAAGAGCTAAAGTCCTTTAACTACACGTGATTTGAAATAAATCGCATTTAATATCAGTTGTGGATGCTTTAATTGTTTTCAGTCATCATGTCCGTTCTACCACTTAACCATGCTATGCACCCCCTCCTTACCCCGCCTTGGGCATGCGAGCCACCCTACTGGTTCCACCCCTGTCCCGCTTCGGCCATCATTACACCTATGTAACGCCCTAGCCATCCTAACTACCCTACGAGATCCCTAATTGCCCCTCTTTTGACCATCCTTATCTCCCTAACGGCCAACTTAACCTCAACGAACCACCCTATGGGTTCGACTCCCCACCCTGTCCATCATAACCACCCAGTAGGCTCACCTCTGCCCCGCCCTTGCCATCCTAACTACCCTATGAGATGCCTAATTGCCCCTCTTTTGGCCACTCTTACCTCCTTAACCTCCACGAACCACCCTAAGAGTTCCATCCCCCCACCCGTCTCTCTTTGGCCATCAACATCACCCTACGAGTTCCCCAATCGCACCTCTTTTGACTATGTTCACCGTATTTGACCGTCTTCACCCCCCGTTTTGCTCATTCCATTAGACCCATCCTTTTGTCTTAAAACTAATCTTGCAACATACAATAGTCAAAGTTAATAAAAAGACAGAAAGAAAGAAGAAAGGAGAAAATATTCAGAAAAGTTTAGAAAGAGTGAAATTGAGAAAAGAAGAAACTAAGAATGACAAAAATCAGAAAGTAAGAAAGAAATTCAGAAAGAGTTATATCTTAAGTGAGAAAGTTAAAAATGAACACTATGTTTTAAAAAACCCACGATCGAAAACCGGCCGGTTAATGAGGATGTCAAGTGATTTTTCACGATTCCAACATATTCACTTTAGGTTAACCCCCTCTTCAGCTTGGGTTGGAATTGCCTCGTTAGGCAATCCCCTAAACTTCCCTCTTGACCATTCTCCTATCCTAGCAATAACGAACAAACGTCAGATTTCTCAAACATACACGACAGTTAGCGTGGGCTACCTGTGGTAACTAGCAATGAGACACAGGGCCTAATTGAAGTTTGCTGAAATTAATTTTATGTTAGGTTTTAACGGAAGATTGGAATAAGAACATTTTACCAATAAGCTGCTCGAAATGGCTTTCCCTCTCTTCTGCTAAGGTTTCTTAGCTTCATAAATAAAAAGCATAAAACGAGGGTCTTTATACATTGTAAGAAATATTTTTTCGAAAAAATTGGAACTTGTTAAACAGCAATTGAAAATGATAAGCTTAATTCTCCAAATCTGGTTACATGAAAAGTACGAACCCTGTTGGGGGACTTACCAACATGATAAATGTTTAGCATGGGGCTGAAAGGGTTTTTCATTTTACAAATTCAAATAAATATTCAACAAAAAAATAATAACAAAACTCTGCACAATTTATTTAGACGATCAAGCTTTTCAAGTGCTATTTATAATAAATTTATTAGGCCATCCCCATAAAATGTTTCGTTTCCCATCGCCCGAATGTCCTATTTTTTCAAAAGGTAAAAAAATTTTGATACACTAGTCGAAGAAGCAAGAACTTAATTTTCAAGTACGCGATCTTTGGTACGACTTGACATCCTTGTTTTCAACCAACGCATCTCCTACGTTAACTGAATGCTGTTAGACAGTTAATATTCGTAGCATTAAACATCTTTTACCATATGATTATATATCTGACAGCTGATTAAGACGAGATTCAATATGCTGAAGAAACTGGAGCACAAAATGAATGATTTAGATTTTGCCCTACTGACCGACCCATCTTCACGAGAGACTTGGCGGTGAAGGAAAACGAAACATTTCACTGGGATAGCCTTAGTTGGGCAGCATAGTTTTTCTTAACAAGACCTTTGCGTGAAAACACTCCATATTGCATTGAGTCGACCTCTTTCTTCCGAAGTTATGGATTTGATATACTCACAATTGTTAGATATGCTACATTGTCTTAATTCATATAATCTATATATTTATATGTATATTACATAAGTTAAAAATGCGAAATAGCTCACTGAGCAGTGTAACAAGTTCCTTACAGTTTTTCTACCAACCAAGTTAAAACTTGTGTTGTTAACCAAGAATTCTTTTTTGTTTGCTTCAGAAAGCTGTGGAAAAATGTTCATTTTCCGTCGTTGAACTAACCTTTAACAATGGTTCACAACAAAAAAGAAAACTATTCTGTAAACATTGCTGTGCTTTGGTGAGAGCTGACGACAGGGTACCTGCAGGTTCGGTCCCTTAAAATTCAAGAACTTAACAAGACTTTTTTTAGGCCCAATCTTTAAAAAGGTAGTGGAAATGCTGCCAAACACGATTGCAACGTTGCATTAATTATCAGTACATCCATGTGATTCAGACGCGACTAAACTGAAAAAAGATTCAATGCATCAAAAGTACAGAAAGAAGCTACGGCAACCTTGAAAATATGGAGACAAATAATTCCCCTTGAAAAACAAATTCAGTACTTTTTAAGACCTAAACACATCATCTTGCTATTTCAAGACCTTTTCAAAGCCTTGAACACTAATAAATACGACTTTTCAAGACCTGCAAGCACCCTGGACAATGTTACAACAAGTAATCAGGGAAACACATGATATAGTGTGTAATGGTATAAAATAATTCAATTTATTCAAAATAAATAAAACATTCATGCTTTGCTTTTATATTGACAGTTATTTGTTTTGTAGAATTGAGTAATATATATATACAAATCAACAATGAGCCTGACCTTTTCATTTCTAAAATTAGAGACATTAAGATACAAGATTTGGAAACGTCCTCAGTGGAAAAAATTAAGGTCCTTAAGCAACGCGGTCGGGAACACTGTGCAGTGTAACAAGTTTTTTCAACTATTTCGACGGTGGCAGGTTACAATAGTGAACACAGCAACTGCACCATGCTAGTCTGCTGCGCGCCGTCCTCTTGAAAGTCAAAACATGAAAAGCTCAATTTTGAAGTTTATCAGACTACAAGATTAAACTACAGAAATATTTTTTCAATCAAGAATAAATCTTTTAGAAATGCTTTCATTTTTTTTACTCACAAAACGTAACTCAGACAAAAGAGAAAATAAAGTAGCCAGCGAACGTGATCGAAAAGGGTAAACAAGAAAGATTTGTGTTGTCAGCCGTCGTCGTAATGTTGCCGAACTCGTTGCTTAAGGTCCCTTATCATGACGCATGACAGGAACACAACGAAACACACATAGAAAGATAACCAACAACCGCCATTATTCTTAAACCTAATACAAGCTAAGCTCATTTTTTAAGTTCAAAAAGCTGTAGGGCATCAATTTTATACTTATCGTTTAACGTGTAGATTTAATACTGATATAATTATAACACTCTCCATTCGTGATTATATACAAAGATATAATAAAACAAATTGACTTTTCAAATGGCAACCTGAATTCTAACTTGCCGGCAGAAGTCGTTGTTGCTGTGATATCATGAACAAAAGTAATTTAGAAAACTGTTAAATTTCAAACCAAACTTAGAAAACTCAAGCACAAATGAATGGGATGTCAACTTCAAATTTAAGGTCAGGTACTTGAATTTATTTACCGTACTTAACAGTGTACAATACGCGCCCAAAAACCAAGCTCATTTTCAGAATTTGAACAAAAGCAACAAACCTGGAGTCATTCAAATAGCCAGCCAATTTCGTGTGAAAACTTCATGTCGGTGAGAAAAGTAACTACAAACGAAATGCAAGGTTTTGTGTATGATACTGTGCGCAACCGGATTTGGAACAAAACAAATATATTTCAGAACAAAATAACTACAAATTGTACACGGGTAAACACGGTAATCTAAATCATATGTAAAGGTATAGAGAGAAAGAGGCCCTTGTTTTCTCTTTCAAATAAAAAAAAAAAATCTTCACTAGGAACCGAAGGAAGTTATTGTCTTTGCATGTCCACTAGGCAGCATTTACTCTTATATACACTGGGATCGCATTAGAACAATAAACCTGTTCTCTTGTGCATAATGTTAGCAAAGGGATTTCCAAAAATGATTGAGTCTCGGGACGCTTGTTGGGAATTCCTTGGTCTCGCAATAGTTAGTTTTAGTGCGCCAGGACCACAACTTGACCATGCATTTGGGTCGCCATCAATATCTTGGTAAAGTATCTGTTTTAAATACAATGGAACTTGACCCAGCTAATCGGTCTGCACACCAATACTTTCTGATGCAGAATTAACAGAAGGGTCTTCTTTGTCATCATCACAGACGTCTACATTCACATCATTACTGGACTCTTGTTCAGGCTGCCTGCCATCAGATTCTTGCGCATGATGGCTACTTTGCATACTGCCACTAGCATTAGGCATATACATTGGAAAATACATGTTTGGAGGACCAAATGTTCCGTTACCCTTTGTGGCCATAGGGTTATAACTGTTCATAAAATTGAGGCAAAAAGGTGATGGCAGCCCAGTTGGTGCCATTTGATTTGCACCAAGATTTGCCAAAGGCAATGGCGGGAGAGGAATGTTTGGATGAAGTAAGACTGGTATATAATGTGTACCTGCTGGATGTAGAGCATAAGTTGGAATGCCGAATGATGACGGACCTACAGCTAATGGTGAAGCTGGTACTGTTCTAGGGAACGTTCTGTAACCACTATCAGAAGAATTTGACGAGTCTGTTTGGGGCTCTACACTGTCTGAACTTGTCGTTGAGCTGGTATCGTCAATATTTGAACTTGAAAGTTCAGGCTGACAACTTGATGCAGTTTGCTTGGCACCTTCTCTAGCATTTTCTCTATGAGGTTCGTACTTCTGATTTTCTGGCCAAGGCTGTCTTTTGTTTTGGATTCCTCGGAACTCTTGAGTGCAAGAATTGATTCTGGAACGAAGCACACTTAAAGTGCTGCTCATCCTTACTGGTGATGTTGCGGGTGCCAAGTTCTTATCAGTAGATAATGAACCATGTGACTCACTCGGCTGTTGCTCAGTTTCATTATGCCTTCCTTTCATTCGCTGGTAGTAGTTGTTGTGAGAGGTTCCCTCCTTGTCTGCTACGAATCTTGGATTTGGGGAAACTGGCCTGGAATTGGATGGAAGTGGGCCAGACGGTGGACTGAGGCAATCAAGCTGGCTTAACTTGGAAGTGTTTTGCTTTGACCCCTCTAAGGTGAAAATATTTTTGAACATAAATTGAGGGTTTGATTCTAGGGGTATCAGGCCATTTAGTAGCAACAAAATTGAAAGCAAGTGGTATCGATGAAAAATCTAATAGTTTGATGTAAACAGTTCTTATGTTATTAAAAAAAAAGGATAGTCTATTAGGATGCAACCTTTGGAGTAATTGCAAGTTGTTTCGCTTTTAGCCCAACATCTTAAGTCGTTTTTTCCTAAATCTTAAAAGGTCATTTCGCCTCACATTTAAATTAAATTGACATTTTTCATGCAGGTAAGATGACTGAGATTGTTGCTCAGAAGTTTGAAGTTTGACATCGAGGCAAGGTACATATGGGTAGTGTCGATACCAGTAGCAGACACCCTGTCATGTGTGTGTGCTACAGCAACATAGTGTTCTAGCTTGGCAAAAATTTATGTGCAGCAACCTGTCGTTTTTCCTTGGGTCCTGTCATTTTAATCTAGGGTCCTGTTGTTTTAAAAACCTCAGCTTTGTCATCATAATGAAAATTGTAGCTAGATGATTAAAATTCTGATTTATTTGTGACATTTTTGTGACTCAAGGAGTTACGGGAGAACAGACAATAGGACTCGAGGTCACCTTCGAGGTCTGCCACCTGGGCCCTACGGTTTAACGCCCTTATCCGAGAAGACGCGAAGGTCTAACCGTTTGCAGGTGTTAGAGCAAAGGCAGCACCTTCTCCTCACTTATTTTAAGACTCTGAGTGAAGGTCCGGCACCGGGAATCGAACCTGGGCCTCCTGCACGACAGACTGGCGCCTTACCAACTTGACTCACCAGGCGGCGGCCGATGATGTTTCAAACCAGGAATTCCATTTCTTGAACATTTTGAGTGATTGAGCGAAAATAATCTCTCAATAGTTCCAGTGCTTGGTGTCATAGTACTTGCTTTGTAACTGACCAATCAGAGCACAGATACCAAAAACAGCTGTTGTTTTGTTCTGCAACAGTGCACCCTGTCGTTTACTTTTACTGGCAGGAACACTGAGACAGTTCATGATACAGATGCCCATGCACACCCACACATAACCTCCATTTCATGACACACATTTTAAACCCCTTTACCTTAGAACTCATAAAGTCTGCAGCAGCACAAGACTAAACAATGAGTCTACTGAAAATGTCATCTACAGAGGATGACCAACCCACAGACAACAGTGCTCACATGAACTAAGAGATTATTGGAGCTTCAGATGTGACCTAGCATTGGAGGATGGAATTGTACTAAAAGGTTATTCGGATAATTGTACTAGAATGTATTGGTTTAGTGTGACTCATACAGGCCCCCAAGGGGAAACAGAGTGTCTACTCCTAGCCCAACAATCAGCATTCTAGCCCGGTATGACTCAAGACATCTGGAAAATGGTGAAAGGTTGTGCAGCATGTAAAAAATATCAGCTGGCTCAGCCAAAACTACCAGCAACACAGACAATACTCCAAGTAGATCTTTGAAGAAACTCTGGGTCGACGTTTTTTAGTTAAATGGATTAAAAGATCCATTGATAGTGGACTACTATTCAAGATTTCCAGTAGTAAGGCTTTTGCACAACATAACAGCAACCACCAGCTCATTCACTTCAAAAGTGTTCTTGTTGAATATGGTTAATTATCTACTATAGCCACCAATTCAAGAAGCCAGTACATCAGTGAAGAGTGAGCAGTGTGATATAATACACTCTCACAACCAGACTAGATAAACCAAGCAGGACAGTCATACAACAGGAGGGCCAGCACTGACAAGAAAGGACCTTAAACAACTGAGAGCCAGTGTATGTGTGGAATACACAAAAACACAACTGGATACTTGGCAGGGTCTTCAGTTGACCTGATCCTTTCAGGGAAGTAGGAATCTACATGGTTGAGAAGAATGGCAACCTCTACCTGAGGACAAGGAATCACCTCTGGTCAAGTTATATTGATAGAGACCAGCCTGCAGAGGAGTATAACCCTTCACCAGCTTCCCCCAAAGAGACCCCAGTACAGGAACCAAGTCAAGCACCAGACCCACCATCACTGGAAACTTCAACTGCAGCTGACAGAACACCAACAACACCTACGTATACAGTGACAGCCAAAGTCCAGAACCCCATTACATCATCCTCATCAGCCAGGAACACAAGCAGTGCAGAAAGCAGAAACCGGAAAGTGACTGAGAGGAGAGCATTTTGCCAAAGTTAAACTACCAGAACTGGAAGGGCAACTCAAGATCAAACTACTGTGAGTTTATGGATTAGACAAAGTTTTTTACCAGATTATGGAACATTTCTGAATTACTTACCTTGACTTATCACGAGAGATTGAAGAACATTGACAGTTTATTTGTGTCAAACTGCTCAAATATTTTTGCATTTGTCCCAAGTTTCATTAGTTCAAGTTAATGTTAATTAATTGCATTTAATAACAAGGATGGGAAGATATCTAACTGATTTAAACCCATTTTCTTTCAATTGTAAAAATACTAATGTAAGGCGAAATGACTTCAGCATGGGGCAAAACAACCTAGGATGTAGAGCAAAACGACTTGGGGCAAAATTAAATGGTTACCTTTAATTGAGCTAGAGATTCCTAAGTTGATCCCCAATGGCTAAATGTCTTGTCAATTTATTGTTATTATTGAGGTGTCAGTGTAAAAACAACTTCTATATCAAAATCTACATAAATTCTTTTTGTTTTGAATTTGAGAACTATTTAAGTCTAACCAGACCATGCAGACAAACAAAAAACATACCACAATTCGCTGCTGCCTCTTTTGCCCTCTGCATCTTCAGTACATATTCCACGGTCATTTCCAGAATTTCAGCCTTTTCCAATTTACCCTAAATAGTTCGGTGAAAAAAACATGAGTCCTGCAGCCATTGAGGTTTTATAATTACTAACACAATCACATGTACACAGAACCTTTTTTTGTTCCAGGTTTTCTTTAAAATTTAACTAACTGTTCCTGAGGTGGAAACATTTTCATTGAAAGTTTCTGCAAGTTTACTTGCATTGCTCTAAAATGTTCTTTCACAGACAAAAGGAAAGTTCTTCAGCGTTTATAACATTTTGATAAAAGGTTGAAATAGGCTTACATAATATTTACAACAATCAAGTTTATATTTCTTTTGCACTCACCACAAGTATTTAGAAACAAAAAGCTATCAAGTGTTTTTGACAAAACTATTCAAACTAAGTTCAAAAACAGCAATTTCTTTCAGCTTCTGTTCTGGTTGTTTGTTATTAATTTAGTTCACAGAAAAAGAAAATGAAATCTTTCTCCAAGCCAACACTTATCACTAGTTTCCATCATGTCAAATCCAAAGCCTGGTCCATGGTTCATGGTTCCCATTTCCTCGTAAGCTTGTTTCCAGTTGTTTGAAGAGAGTGAAGATCCATTTCAGGCATGTTGCATTCATCAACAACAAAGCAAAGTTGCCAGTCTGGAGTTTGAACTCTTAAGATTTTAGTTTGTATTGTTTTTCAACAAAGTCATAAAAAACAACATGATGGTAAAACTGAACACTATACATAATTACTACTACTTTAAGCTAAAACAAACAAATTTGAACACCTTGCATGACCTCAATAAAGACGTTAAAAGAACCAAGGATAAATTACGAATTTTGCATGTGCATTCTTACACCAGCACTCTATAGCACTCTTAATGACAAGTTTACTTATGTGAGAGAGCACATGTGTAAAATTTGGAACTTATCCTCCTTTATAGCTCTTACAGTCTCTTATTTTGATATGCAACACATTCAAATTCAACAAAGAAAATGTAAAGTGGCCATTATGGTCAAAACTTTCAGCACAGTAACTGCAATTCCAAATACAAAGCGATTAATTGCAAAAAGTATGTCTCAACAAAAATCACTTTGTATTTGAATTGAAAACAGTTACTGGACTAAAAGTGTCAACTACTATTTTGCACTTCACATTTTTGGGATTTTGTAAAGTCTATAACTTTTCAACAGGGCCGTAGCCAGACCACATTTTGCTATCTGAGACATACTCAAAAAAGACAATAAGCTTGATTTTGTGTTCAATAATTGGAAGGTTTGCATTGACTTTTTACCACCAATAAGCTTTTAGATGCAGCTTTGGGTTTTACCACAAAATGACCACCATATTTTGTTGACCTTCTTCTTCAAAAACCAAACATGGCCATTCTTTGCAAGTATGACCAAGTTTATAATATTTTTAAACAACTTTTCCGTTATTTGCCTCGTGATAGCTAGCTACGGCCCTCATGCCCAGGGGGTATACTAATCCACAGAGTTTCTTTGTTACAGGTCACTGCTATTTTTTTATCTCCAAAATGCATTTCGAGGTTTCTAATAATTGTTTGTTAAACTTCAATCTTTATAAATATTGCTAAAAGCCATTATTTTTTTTGTTTCAAAGAGATAAAAACAATTATCTTAAAACAACAAAATGCTCAGTCACCTGTTCACAAAAAAACTTTTAAAGACAGTATACTCCCTGGGCTTTAAAGGTGTCACCTGTTTGACGCCATTCTTGTCAGTAAGGGGGATAATCTTGCCCAGTTCTGTAAGGCATTTGTTAATCCTGTCCCGTCTTCTCTTCTCAATCACTTTGTGTGAGCATTCTGCAGACTTTAAAATAAAACATGATGTCAGTTAATCTTGTTCATAACACAAGGGGTTACCATATTTGATGTGTTATGTGCCCACCTGGGGGTGCTAAGGGAAAATCCCTATATTAATTGGGGCATTAACTATAGGTAGGTTTTGTATATTTCTTAGGGGTTAAAATTGTCAGCTTGGTATTTTTTAGGGGTTGTTAAAAGAAATCTTGTGTCAAATCAATAGTCTGGTATTTTTTAAGGTGAAAAACACAAAGCTATTAGACTACATGCACTCCTGTGTTTTAGTGAACTTGGGTAATGAATAAGAATTAAGTTAAGACAAAAGCCCTTTGGCAATCGTTTTATTATGTGTGTGCCTTTATTTACTGCATAACACATTCTGTGCAACACAAGGGGAGTTATTATATGGAATGCTAAAAGTCTGAAACAAAAATATATAAGTTCTATCCCGAGTATCTATGTTGAATTCTCGATATAAGTGTTGAAATCCCTGTATATATATGATGGAAGCTTGAAACATGTCATATATATATATGTTGGTGGAAGTTTAAAACATCCCATAATTATAGTTTACATTTTTACTCTTACATATAGGTTGAAATTATCAATTACTTTCTGAGTATCAATTTCCAGAAATAAAATCAGTTCACAAAATTATTTGCTGTGACACACTTGCAGGTCATCGAATCAACAAGCTTGTGCAATAGTACTAGTAGAAAGAACTGTCAATAAATGCAGTCTCAATGTTATCAACATCAAACACATGCACTGTACTGTAAACACGGGACTGATTTTATTTCGGGAAATTGTTACCCATGCCAGAAAGTAATCGACAATTTCAACCTTTAAATATAAGTGAACATACAAACACTGAAAATTAGTTACAGCTGTGTATGAACAGTGTAAAATAAATAATCGATGCGCACAACAATAAATTACTACACAAGAAGACCGAACCAGAGCTAAAGAGAAAACAAATGTGAAAACATGCAACTGCCGGAAGAAAAATGAATGCC
This sequence comes from Hydrozoanthus tunicans, assembly GCA_026413305.1. Taxonomy (NCBI): domain Eukaryota; kingdom Metazoa; phylum Cnidaria; class Anthozoa; order Zoantharia; family Hydrozoanthidae; genus Hydrozoanthus; species Hydrozoanthus tunicans. Next base: position 22,143 of record JAOBAT010054813.1, read on the forward strand.
CGTTGAACAGAAAGTGTTTACAGTCTGAAATAATTTACCAAGCGACTGTGACTCACACGGACGACAACACAAGCAAGACATATGTAGGGCTTACCGAAGGCGAATTCAAAACAAGATATAGAAACCATACTGCTTTGTTTAGAAATCAAACCAAAAGACACTCCATAGATCGCTGTATTTCCTGGAAAATTATTTCCAAAGCTAAGCCGTATAGTAGTTCAACCAGGCATTGTAATTTGTGTTTGAGGGAAAAATATGTAATCATTTTCAAGCCACAAGTCCTTTAAACAAAAGGACTGAATTACTATCCTCGTGCAGGCATAGACACAAAACACTGTTACAATCTAATTAACCCCAGTGGAACTTCTCATGTAAATATCTACTCATAATTTTTACTGTGGGAACATTTCTGATGGTCTCTCCCCCCAATTCAAGCACCATGAATGTACAATTTCTAATAATTCTTGAGTCCACAGTCATCTGTACTAGGGTAGTTCAACTGCTCTAGCTAGTAGCCAGGGTTCTGGAGCCGAGAGTATCAATGGCAGCACTTTTCCATCACATGCGAACAGTTTTTTCTACAGTTTTTCTAAGAGACTAAATAATCAAAAATGCAGCTACATTAAGTTAATTTTATATAATTTAAATGTACTGCAAGTTGTCGAAAAAGTTCACATCAAACATATTTGGCCCAGGATTTTAGCAGCAACTAGTTCAGTTCAAAACATACCTGTGCAAGAACTTGTATTTAAAACTGGGGATAGGGGGTAGGGAGTAGGGGGGGGGGAGGCACTTACATGAGCATGGCCATGGGCACTAGTAATAAGCTAAATGCAGTAATACTAAAATGCCCTAAGAACTGAACAAAAATAATTATAAAAAAATGTTCTTAGATGTCAAACACTAGCCTCATGTGTAAGCAGCCCCCTTTCTTTCTCAGTCCCTGGGTAATATTTGGTGGGGAGCTAGTTCCCCTAGCTCTAGTTCTGAGGAAATATTTTGGTAGAATCCCCACCTCTACCCAGTCCCTTGACAACACTGAAGTAGCATCTCTCTTTCCCCCATGCCCCCATGTAGGGATAGCGGATGGTCCCTTAAAAAATGAAAAGTCTTGGCAAGTTGCAGCTAATTCTCGTAATCCGTCATCTTTTTGTCATGTCTTACAGTCTCATTCAGTGGAACCCCGTCTTACATACAGTTATGCCCACCTCATTAATATAATGGTTACTTTTTGTTTGGTCAGCTGATCGAAGGGCCATACTTTTTCTTTTAAAAAAGTTCATTAAAACGGCCACCCTGTTATTACGACCATTTTCTCTGGCCCATAGGGAACTGTATTAACACTTTATTCCACTGTATTTTTTTATCTTTTCTCTGTATTACAGTGTGGGTTTTCTAACAAAATGGCTTGCATTCTCTGAATTTACGGCACAGCTCAATGAATCTCTATTTTGCTTGAATTTATTTGGTGTCTTAGATTTTTTTTATAATGTTTCAGTCTCAAATTAATCATCTTGGGCTGGGATTTTAAGAAGGCTGTTTCTGTATCTTGTACAGTTTCAGATTTACCATACACTACGTATACATACCCCTCCATTCCCCTTACTCCCAGCTGCACTAGACAGTTTGACTGAAAAATTCACCTTAGATTAAATGTTGCTGTTTTGAGAGGGATAACTCTCTAACGTACATGCTAAAAAATTTACATTTAAAAACTCTAATATAAGCTCAAATCAAAAGTTTGTGTTAGAAAAAAATTGATGTGATCAGTCCAAGAAAACAGAAGAACACTGGGAGAAAGAGACTGTTCACTACCAAAACACCTTGCAGTGGAACACCCTCCTAGCTAATTTGTTTTATCTGAAACATTAATGCACATCAAGTTGCTCTTAGTTTTGCTAGAGATTTCTAAACACATATTCACATTTTCAGCTCTCTCATATTAGGAAAGGATAACTTTCAGGAAAGTAGAGAATGCTGCTTCTAGAGTTCTTTCTAAAGAAAGGCTCATTTTGGAATAGACATAACAGGTGTTGTAGCAAAAGAAGAAAGGAAAGCAATCTTTTTACATATTTGAATTTATTATACACTTCTGTAAAAAGAGAAAATATATATTGTGCTATAGCAACAAAGGTAATTCTGAAGGCAAAATAGTACTTAAACAAAATACTACTTTTTCTATTTCTACATTGATCATTGCCTTTCCTGTTTTTTAATATATATTTTTGTTGCTTCAACACACACCTGTTATGTCTTATTCTGAAATGAACATATGATTCATGAATTTCTGTTTCTGTTTAAGAGTTCTGCAAAATTCTAGAAGTAGCACCTGGACGTGTGGTGTGTGTATACTTGTAAGAGACAATAATTTTTTTCTCTAAAACACCAACTAAGACCAATGGTGTAGACAAAACTCATAAAAATTATTTAGTACAACGAAATTAGTCTAATGCACAAATAACTATCTATTTCCCTATATCTTAAGCCAGTCCCAACTCTGCTTGTAAATTTTATGTAGACTTAGTAAGTTTGGGAGAATTTTGTTTTTCATCATCAGTGCAAGTGATTTGCTTCATTTGATCAACTCTCAAGACTTATTTTGTATGTGTTAATTAAATAAGAATACAGAAGTTTGATGTTTGATGTTTGTATAGCTGACTTGGACTGAAGATTTAAGGCTTTCACTGATTCTTTCGAGTTCTTTTTTATGTTTTCAATTACCATGTTGACAGCTAGACCGGAAAGGTCAAAGGTAACACAATGCACCAATATGACTGATACTGAAATTCAATTTTTTTTACCTTAAGCCAGATATTTTTCATTAATTGCTTAACGGATTTTTTCGTTGGAAAAAGCAAGTCGGGAAACAGAATGAACATATAATTGGGCACAAAAGAACAAGGAACCAAAAAATATATTTTGAAAATTATCTACTTCAAAACCTAGCTGGATGCCATATTTTCACATTTGATCCACCCTCACTTTTGATATTCATTACACGTTAACATTGCATTTACTATTTAACAGTAACAGCTAGATCATGCCGAGAGTGGTCGCGATCGGGAGAAATAAAAAGCAATGAACTTTTTTTAAAAGTTTTTTGACAAAAATACAGTCGGCGGGTCCGTAAAACGATAAATCGAAAAGTATTTTAATCTAAAATTAAAATTCTTGAGTGTTTTTCAAGTACATATATATACGCACTTATTTATGCGATACTGTAACTGATTTTAGAGTATTTATTGGTAAAAAATATGTTGAGCAACAGAAGTGCTCGATTTACATAATAAATATTTTAAGAACTTACACGTACAGCTTGGTCTTAATACATTGGTTGATCTACAAATTATGGAAGTTCATTTTTGTACGAGACGTTCAGTTAGTTATAATAGTGTACTTATATTAGGCAATTGTTTTCTCAAGTACATATACGCAATTAATTTACGCAATACTATAACTGCAACATCATTTCAAATACTTACAGCCGGGTTTTAATACATTGGTTGATCTAAAATAAAATTATTGAAGTTTATTTTTGTTAGCTTGAAAACAAACGAAATTATAATTATGCTTGATGCTTAACATTCAGTGTAATAATTTTGATAATTTATTTCTGACTAATCGTTCGAAAGTAACTCTGAAGAAAATTAATTAAAATAAGTAACACAGACGAAATTAAGTTTAAAACCTGACAGAAAACCGCAAAAACATAGACACACATTAACTTCTTAAATACTTCCTTTCAAGAATGCAAATAGACACGAATAACGTGACACTACATCATTCGACATTTGTGCAAAATGAATTAATTTCATCCTACGATATTAAACAACTTTTTGAACACTTGTCCTTGTGCCTAAAATTTGAACGTTCGATCACTAAACTGAAGTTAAGTATACCCCCCAAAAAGTTTTCTATCTGAAAATCAGTGCAACAAAAGCTCTTTGATCAATACTCTTGCTGTAAGTGTCGTTACACGTGAACCAGAGTGTGACATTCCCGGAACGAGTTCGGAGACGGAGTGTTCCCTCTTTCAAATACACAAAGAAAAATATATTTTTTAATCGTAAATATGTACTTACCCCTCTGTCCCGCTTTCTGTGTGGCCCACTCAGGTTAGATGTTTCTGCAATAGAACCCCTCGCTAGAACATCTTCGCCATTTGACATTCCTGACGAATCGTCGAGAGAAGTAATATCGGACATCTCTCGTCTATTTCCGTTCAATCTGGAGTATACTTTGAAACACGAGGTCCAGATTGCAAGTATATCATACAGACGGTTCAAAATTAAACGTAAAGACAATTTTGATGTTGAGAGAAACTCTGTGACTTTGGGAAAAAATATGGCAATTCTTAATTCTTGCTACATCGTTCACGCGCGCAGTTCTGTTGTTGACTACCAGGCCTCACGTGCGGCAAGTCAAATTATTCCTTCACTGTTGGCGCTCTCACATGCCCTTCGTTACGATGTCAACAACTGCCGCTTGGGAGACCTCGACCGTACTTAAAATAAACCGCCAATCGGCGTATTTGCCAGTTTATGTTAAGTCACAGTAGTTCCGTTAAGTTTTCTTCAGACTTTAAGGCACCCGCCTGTTCACCAACGAGTTTATTATTCTAAGAACACTTTCAATTGCAGACGGCTTTGCTCTCAATGACGTACTTACATCAAGTCCGCGTGAAGCGAGTCATGACCTGCTGCATCTACACGTGAGTTGTAGCCTCGATCTCATGCACACTACTCTACACGGGAAAAATAAGCAAAAACGCCAAACGAAGATTTTTTCTTGGTAATAACAGGGAAGTGCGGAGTTATTACCTCCATGGTAATAACAACGATGGAGAAATGTACTTGATAATAGCCATTGCAACCGTCATGAAAAGAGATTCAAAGAGAATTGTTGGTTTTCGAGGTTGAAGCTCTCTCCTATTCAATAAACTACCTAACATGTGACGCACTTCAAAACTTGAGTAGGGCTTGGAACTGGTGGAGAGCAACAAATGGTAAACATATTTTCCGTTTGGAATTTGGACTACCTTTCAAGTAGTTCGCTTTATTTCGGTCAGGCAAACCAAAATAGTCTTACCATCTACATTCCACGCGCAAATTTTTTTCAGGTAAATGGTAACCGCAGCCGTCAATGAATTAAGTTTGAACTTTTATCTTCCATTGACTTCCAAAATTTTGCGTCATTTTTTTTAACATTTACAACTGAACTGGAGTGGTGAGAAGGTCTACTCTACTACTATCTAGTGTAACGTAGACCCCACTTACAATTATTTTGCCGTCGGTCTTTAACTTAAATGCGGGGTAAAAATACTCGAGCTATTAATTTTGTTTTAAAATTTGTTGATAGTTTTATCTTATTTCAATAAAGAATGTTTCTATTTTACAACGAAATTTCAAAATTCATTACAAATAATTTTTTTCCTTAACAAATGGGGCGCCAATTGTGATGATTATAAATCTAATATAAAAATATTTAAATGATTTTTAAATAAATACGTTTTAAATTTACATAAATACGTTAAGGATTTATTCATATATGTACGTTGGAAGTTTTTACAAATATATTATGACTTTTAATACATACGTTATGCATTTTTATAAGTACCGTGTGAATTTCAACTATATTTACGCTTAGGGTCGAGCCAGCATACTGAATGGTCAGCGGTCTCTAGCCGGCGCACGGGTTAGATTTATCTTGACGTCTTGAACGTCGATACAGGAAATCAGGAAATGTATGAGGGTCAAACTCAGAAATAAAATAAGCTTCTGAAGAATACTAAGCTGACTGCTATCGGACAAAAATTCAGAACTCTCTCCCTGCGCATCAATCTTCTAAACAGCTTGCCGAGGACTTCAATGATTTTATCAGCAACAATATCTCTGTTAAGGGAACAGTATCGCGCGTGTTTCTAGGCAACTTTAGAAAATGTTATGACGCAAGAGGACACTCTACTAGTAGGCGTACGTCGTGAAAGGCTGCTGATAAGAATTAAAGGCCGTGTTACACGAAGCAATTTTTTCAGCAACTTGCAACGCAATGTTGACGATAACGAAAAATTGCAAGTTGCTGTGAGATGTCAGACGCGG
>JAOBAT010054824.1:0-28231 GCA_026413305.1 Hydrozoanthus tunicans
TCATATCTTAGTTTAATTGCGTCTCTGAATTCTCTTTTATTCAAGTTAAAATTCATCTCTTTTATCGGAATCACCGTCAACCAATTCGAAGCTCCTTTCTCTGTGGCTAGCTCTACTGCTCGTTTGGTTTTGCTTGGCAAGGATTTCCTCACTTGCTCAAACTGCATCTTCAACCATTCATCCTTTTCTCTTTGTGCACTTGTTTGTAAGGTCTTAATTTCCGTCTCATCCGGCGGCTCGTGGGCTTGCTCGACAATTTGCTGCACAAGAAGGCCAGTGATCTTAACAGACGCCTCATACTCTTGTGATGCAGTTCTGGCTGGATTGACTATCCGAAGCCCGCCTAAGCGAACTGGAAGTTCTAAAAAATCCCGTTCCTCCTGTGTGGTAACATGTTCGTTGATAGCTGGTACAAGCAGATCTGCTATGGCATGCTCTAGCGGCTCAAGAAAAGGTGCCATATCGGGCAAAGTTCTTAAAAAATATGTCCAGCGGTGTCTTAATCCAAATACAAAGGCTGCATAACTAGATTGAGGCTGTGTTATAGCGAATTCCGCAAGTCTGGTAACCTGTGCAACCCATTCCTCAACTTTTTCGCCAACATATTCTTCAAGAAAATCCCTGGAACCAAGAGCCGCTCCTAGATGCTTGCGACCCTCAGTTGTGATGTTAATAGCTGTCTCGCTAAAGATCTCCTTAGCAGCTCGCTCTTTTTCAGGTTTTACAATGAGCCAACTTTTTTGGGGTTTGGAAAATATCCCAGTGGAGGCCCGCTCACCATGAGCTCGTCCCACCATGTCTTCACATCCGACCCAGTTGCGTCGTCCGCATACCAACGCTGGTTAGCTGCGCTCTTGACTTGTAGCTGCGTTATGAGTGGTTGAAGGCTGATGGCGTATAGGCTCATGGCAAGTGGGTCGCCCTGTGTAGTGCCTTCTGATGATCTCAGTTCCTGTCCGCCAACAATGAAGAGACGTGCGGGCTCCCTGTAAGTATTTATTGCGTAGGTCGCTATTGATGGGCCTAGCAATCTGATGTTATGTAGTGCGGCGGCTCTGTTCAAGGCGTTGAAGGCGTCCGACGCGTCTATACGCAGAACGGCATCACTGTTGTCATGTTCAAAAGGTTCCAGCATTGCGTGAACGGCCGCCTCGCTCCCACTTTTATGACCAGCGCACACCTGTATAGAGCCATTCGCATCTATGGTATCCGGTTTAATGACCTTCGTGACACACTTTCCCATAATCCTCATTAGCACTTCGCCTACCCCAATCGGTTGCATCGCTCCTTCTCCTTTGTCAAGGGGAATCAACCGATTCGCTAAAATTGCTTCCAGACCCCGAGGATTGACATATACCGTGCATAGTCGCCTGGTCATGCTGGCTATAGCTTCACAAAGTTCTGATCCTGATCTCTTAAAGGATTTACAAGTAAGAATTCTTCTGAAGCCGTTTGCATCTACACCAGAAGGCCCGCCCGAGCCCTTGGTTCTTAGGGCGGCGTTCCTGACCATGTCTCCATTGATCTCATGGTACAGAATATCGGAAACGTCCTCAATAGGGCCGAACAGGAGAGACCCTAATTGGGCACCCTGTGGTTCTGGATGTTTTTCCTTCAACTGTTCCATGACGTCATCAGAAAGGGGTAAGATCCCTATACCTTGATCATCGCTGAGATATCGTAACGCAGAATTGACCTTCCCCGTCATTTAAAGATTTGCAAAAATCTTTGCCTTATTTGGAGGGTCCCTTGCCCGACGAGAACTTCTAAGACGTCTCTGTATCGTGCGCCCTTCACGGAGGAGAGTATCAACATCGCCTTTCTTACACAATACTAGACGCTTTGCCAAATAATCCTGGTGATCTTTTGACTTCGATTTAGGACCCGGTTTTTGTAGACAAAGCGCAAGGAGAACAATAGCAACTTTAAGAGCAATGAATTCCATTTCTGAACCCTCATTCCATTTATTGATTAGTTCTTTCAATGTGTCGATGAACTCTTTTCCCGTTTTTCCGAAAGGGACTAAAAATGTGTTTTTACGCCATTTGGATATTTCATCGTAAGCATTCTCAGTAGTCGAGACGTTAACAACTATTGATCTTCCTTCCCCGTCCTGACCCCATAACAAATGAAGATGGCGTGTGAAGTGTGTCGCACTCATGGAGCAATCCTGGCACCTTATCAGTTAACTTTTCACACTTCAATTGATCAGGCTGCTTATCTGTTAGGTCCTCTGGGAGTTGTACTGTGGACGTATGTAAATTCGGCGTCGCCTGATTAGCATCTTCTCTCTCAAAGTCTGAATTAATTTCGCTTTCAATATTCCTGTTTCCTTCAACTAGTGCCGTATCACTGTCTCCATTTGATAATATAGACTCATCTGTATTTATCACCATCGTACCGTTCAAACAGCTCGCATCGGCTTCATGTATTCATAATAATAATAATAATAATAATAATAATAATAACAATAATAATATATTAAAAAATAATAATAACTAATAGCATACTTTTAGTTAATCACAGATCGAGAGATCTTTTAACAGCTATGTTGATTTAAAAGAATGTTGTGGTTAAATAAATAATTTAAGTAAAGATAAAAATGAAAAATGTAGTTAAAACACATAAAAAATTCTTTAAAATTATAAATTCATAAGTAATCAAAAACTATCCTGTTTATCATGAGGTAGCAGAGCCTCCCATGGCCAGTATTTAGATAAAGAAAAATCTTTCAAAGATAAACCGTTATCGCAGAACATTCTCTCTCGCTCTAAAGTATCTGTTACGAACAGTTGGTTTCCAATGACAGATCACGGACTGTATTTATACCGTTTATTTGCGACTACACGCCGAACTAGCTGGCACACAAGTTTACAATTATTACCAGTTCATATAAACAGCTACAAATTGAGGCGTTTACATGCAGAATAATTTGTAGAATACAACTGTTCATCTAATCAGCAACTTTTCTGTACGGAAACTGCTCTGAAAGAAATTCCCACGACGTATCATAAAAAAATATTCGCCTTAAGCTCAGTGAACTATCTGGTAAATAATCTCCGACGCGAAGTCGACGGGATTATTCATCACCCAGATATTCTTTGAGCCTGAGGCGAATAATTATTTTAGTCTACTAATATTGCTCAGGTGATTATCAGAGAGAAAAATTAAGCAATTGCCAAAGATTATACAAAAAGTTACATTGTTTTTAGTCTTTCGGTCAGTTGCGACACCTGAAGCATTTTCACCCTGAGTTTTATCTTTCACAGATGAGCACAATTGTCATAGGGATATTTCATCACCTTTGAAACATGTAATGCAGGAACTGGCAGTGCTAACCTCAACCACCCCCCACCCCCCACCCTGGGGATGAAGTAGGGGTTAGACTAAGAGGGACATAAACCATGCCCGAGGGGTGGGGCAGTACAGACGTTTAGAAACTCGTCCGAATTTGATCCAAGAAGGCTGATGGGTTCAGGTTGAGTACGGAGTTTTACTGGACTTTGTTTTGTATAAAGTATACAGTATATAGTGGCTGTAGTTGAAACTTGGGTGCAGTTTGAATACATAGTATTGTCTTACCTGCTTTTGTAGGTTTACGAACTAGTTACAGTCTGGGTGCAAATTAAATACATGTACAAGTACAAAGCCATTGTTGTGATTTTATGTGAAATTACAACTTGATAGTAGTTACAACGTGGATGCAGATTGAGTACAGAACATCGCTATATCTGGTTTCGTTAAAAGTAAATGCAAACTGTTTGAAATTACAGTCTGGGTGCAGATTGGGAACAGAGTATTGTTGTAGCTGGTTTTGCAAACTTTACAAACTGATTGCAATTAAAATATTGGTGCAGATTAAGCACAGAGTGCTGTTCTTTATCTGATTTTTCTAAGATACAAACGGATTAATAAAGACAAGATTTAGCAATATATTCCTGTTAGCTAAATCAGAGAGGGGTGGAGCATTAGACGATTTTGGAAATTGGAAAATTCCCCCAAGGGTGCATGGGGGGTTTGTTAAAATTGGACAGCATGATTTATCATATCCCAATCTCATCCCCGAAGGAAGGGGGTCGGGAGGATGTTTGGGGTTAACATAGACTCGTGCATTATGCAAGCTTAGTGCTTTTCAAAATAGCGCTTTCCTTCCTCCCCCTCCTTCCACAAAACGCAAGGCAGCTGTTGGATATTGTACTCATGTTGTTTAATTTTCATTATGGTCTGAATCAAATATTTGGCCTCAAATATGGTTACTAAAACATCTGTCAATCCTAATTCGGATTGCTTTACAATAAAATGATGTTTAATAGACACATTTGGGTATTAAGATTGAAATATTCTGGTCGTATTTCAAAGTTTCGCAGGGAGTGTGATATTTTTTTAAGCTCGATTGACTTGAAAACGAACCAAGAAGCAAAAAGCAATAGTTATGTGAGAAATTGGATGATAACCAATTTCCACTCAGTCTCAGAGACTATCTGATAACTAGCTGCGAGCTATCAGTTCATCTATTCTATTGAAACTATTTTCATTTTACACCTGCATGTTTTGAAAAGCCCCGAGACACGTTATTATATCATAATTGATAAGCAAATGATGGCCAACTGGAGATGTAAGAGAGGCGTTAGCTTAATAAAAGGCAGTAGTGAAGCACAAGGTTCACAGCATTACCAATTACGGCGAAGCCTTTGAGTTAGGGAAGCTGCACCAAGAATTTACCAACAGGGGTAAGACTGGTTAACGGTTCATTCTTATCTAGGCTACTTTATCGTCTACATTTTTACCCGTTGTTGGGATAAAAACAACTATGGGTACCTGTCTCAACATAATTTTGTCGAATATCTTTTAATATGAGTAGATGAGTAACTTTAGTTTATACACGGCTTAGACTTTATCTCTAGTGACTCTACATTCCATGGCTCTTGGCCAAAGGTTCAATTCTCGGCAAGGCTGGGGATCGAACCCAGGGCCTCACGGTTGGCAGTCAGAGATCACCATGCTCGCCCACAATTGTTGATGCTTTCTGTTGGTTTGAAACTTAAGTTCTCATCTTACATTTTCCTTTTCTTAACTTAGAATTACAAAACTTCGTTAACTGTATAGTCGTTCAGCTTTCAGATAAGACATAAGAACTCCCGCGGTTGTACTTCAGTCGGGGCAAAAAGATAGGGATACTCGTCGGGAATTTAGACGGGAGTACACCCAAAGCGCGCCTGTGGCCACTTTTCCTCATATTTCTTACAATGTATATCTCTGTCCATGATTTGAAACTACAAAATCGCATCGCTTATTTTTAGTTATTTTTTTCTTGAAGATTGGAAGTTATAACGAAAATTTTAAATTTGGTGATTTTTTGGGAAGTTTGAAAAGTAATTTTGAACTTATAATATTTCCTGTAAAATCGCCTTCCTCAAACTAAAGCAGTACTTGTCCCTTGCCAGGAGGGACGGTTTGCTGATTTATTCAATGTTCTTCTTATACAATTATCTTTTTCGACTTTCTCAATATCCAACAAAAGCTCTCCCACAAAAGCTGTCAACTCAAGCGACGTGTTGAGAAGCCGCAGGAAAGACTGTATAGAACATCCGGGGTTTTGCTGGCTGATGTCACTGACAAACCGCTAGCATAGGGAGGACAATATAGAATAATGTCCTCCCAAAATACCAAGGCGTGAAAAATTTCGACCCCATAGCACTGACTTCAACTTCAGTTATATACCTAGATTTTCACTAAACAAAACCAGCAATGTGATTGGTTGATTCTTGGTCACGTGCCACTGATCAAACTCAAAGGTTGCGCAGTTGTTGCCCGCGCGCCTTTTGTAACTTTAACGCAGAAGCATGCATTTTCTGGATCAAATTTTACCACCACTTTTACTATTCTAACTGATTTAGTTGAGTTATTGAGTTTCTAAAAGCATATTTTGTTTTTTCATGTACTTGGAAACATTTTGAATTAAGTTTAGACTCGTTCATTCAGAAGGATTGACGGTTGTGAATAAAGAAATTGTGATGTCTTTATTTGTTATTGCTATATGATTGCATATGATAATAAGGAAAGTTTAAATATATAACAAAGCCATTAATGCATAGTGCCTTGGGAAACAAGTTGTTGCTTCCGTGGAGCTGTGCCTAACTGCATGAGTTATAAATAACTAGGCTTCGCAAGATTGTCTCTTGGCAACTCATTCCGTTTCTGGAAAAACCTTTTTTCTTGTAATTGTTTAGACATTTTATATAAAACTCATATGATACTGAAGGTCGATAAGTGTTTCCCTCGTCTATGTAAAAAGGTTGAGAATATTACTTGGGGCGGTCTTGTTTCGCACAATATGCATTAAAAAGCGGTCATATTCAAAATAAAGAAAATTTGTAGTCAAAACATCAACATCGACAAAATGTATAGCGTGATCGCTGTTTCTTTTTCTTCTTCGAAAAAGGCAAAAGAAAACTATAAGGAAAAACATGCTCGTTTACTTTGTGCTCAGTTTGCATCCCTAAAATACTACTTTTCTAGAATTCTAAAACAACCTTGGTCTTTCTCTGGAAACCCCTAAAAAATAATTACCAATGTGCCGAATACTGGCCCCTGCCACAATTACTAAATGCACTTAGCTTCTTTGTTCTGTTAGATCCGCCCAGTAACTACGCAAGTTTCCCAATATAACACCCGTTTTTTTTTCTTTATCACATGACAAGTTTCCTTTTAGCGATTCTTTAGTGTGCAGACACTATAACTAGATACAGCAAGCTGGGAATTGGCCTATCTACGAAAGTTTTCACACTTCTTTCTAGTCAATCCCTAACCAAAGTGAGTACTGTATCATACTTTGTTTTCGACTTTTGGTTAAGGCTTTCGTCGTCATTGCATAATTTCTTATTACGTTTTGCTACGCTTCGTAATTAATCTTATTTCATACGCTGTGTTTGAACCAAGAAGCGTTTCAACCTCTCTCTGAGCGATAAAAACAAAGAAATTCATGCACTAGCAAAGTTCTTTCCGTCTCGTCCTTTGTCTCTATGAGAAATTTCGTTGAAATTTTTTACTCAGAGTTTTCGGCCAGGTTTCACACCTTGTATCATATTTCACACTTCGCTTGTCACTCATGTTTATGTTAGGTATAAAGTTTCGTTATAATTCCCATCTGTTTAAAAGTGAAACCAACAAAAGTTTATGATTCTGAAGTAGTTATTCTATTCATAAATATGTTATATGAAATAATTTTACATATAAAAAGTCCACTTGTTTCTTGTGTCTCTTCGGAGGTTGAGTAACGTGACGATCGCCTTGCACAGGTTTGCTTTATAACAATTATTCCAAGAGCGTGCGTTGGATACGAGATGGTAATTAAATAATAGCCAAAGGGCCGCGCAGCGAATGGGACAACTGTTTTTATAAAATGGTATTATTAAGTTTCTTGAAGTTTCCAAACCTACTGGTATTTGAAAATGACATCTAAATCTTATTCAGATCAGAACCATATTTTAGCTTTGCAACATTACACAGTTAGGTTCCATATCACTTTCACTTTCACTTTTCACTTTATTTAGCTTTTTTAAGTGTTACACGTGGGATAATCGCAGCCCGCAGAAGTAGCATAGCTAGTCGAGGCGGACTGCGATATTCTATATTTGGATTATTCATTACTTTAATATGTACTTATTTGTATAACTTAATTTAACTCTATAAAAAGAACAAAAACAAAGAAAAAGAGAACGATAAAGAACAATAGTCAATTTGGTATACGAGCTGATAACAGAGGTTGAGTGAGCCAATCAGAACACTAGAAAACGCAATATTTGAGGTTGAAAATTTAATAAAATTACTTATTAGTTGTTTAACAGCTGCGCTAGTTGATATATTATAGCTATTTGTTAACAGTTCTCGGTCATACAAGTTAGTTTTTAGGCAGTTGTTACAATGAGGCATTTCGATCTAGCATAGTAAATACAGACGGCATAATCTTGCGTGGCGGCTGTTTTTTTTTTAATTCTCCACCTGGAGAATTGCGAGAGCGAAATAAAAGCCGGTAGACCTTCTTTTTCTCGCGCTCTTTATATCACGGCCCGCTCTAATTAAAGAAAACAATCGTTACGCAGGCTACAGTGCCAATTCTGGCGTTACTTCAATCCTTTGCCTACTAAAATATGCAGGAATGTTGTACCGTTCAAACCCGTGGCTCAACATAGCTGATTTATATATTTATGACCCTTGTGTCTGTCGTGTTCTTTTCCGGCAAGCAACAGCATCACGCAAGTGGATGTACGTCGCATGGACTAAACAGTTTATGAAGCAAGCTGCTGGTTTCCGCTTTCCCATCTGCTGTGATTGCCGTTAGAAGATTACGAAATATACTTAGGACAGAACTGAACATTGCCGAAAGGAGAGGAGCTTTAAAGTCATTGGGAAAGTCTTCAAAACCCGGAGGGGCGACACTATCTATATATTGGGGTAGTATAGTTATGAATGTCGTATTTTTAGGGATTAAAATTGTCAGACTGGTTTTTTTGGGGGTTGTTAAAAGAAATCCTGCATGTGTTAAACCAAAATTCTGGTACATTTTAGGGTTGAAAAACGTGAAGCTTTTTCAAACCTAAAAGCTGTTTTTTTTAGCAAATTTGTGTACTGAACGAGAATTTGAGATAAAAGTCCTTTGGCAAACGATCTATTACGCGCCACCTATCACGTTCAGCACAAAACGAGTGAACTTTACATATAGTACCAACCCGCTAGCCATCCAGGGAAAAGTTTTAACTTTCAATTGGTATCAGGGTAATTTTGGGACTTTTTCGACGGTCATCCTTAGCAAATATGACGAGCATTCCTGTCAGTATCATACAACTACGGAGGGTAACCCCGACCCCTTCCCCCTTCCCAACACTTTCACAGCTATTTCTAACAATAAAACAACAATGATAAAGCGACCTTGAACACAAAACTCAACTTGTGCTTCAAGTTGACATTTGACAGGTGCTACGCCCGTTGGGGGAGGGGAGGGGAGAAAACATCTGGGTCAAATCGACAGCAGCGTGATACCCTCCTTAAAATGACCTAGATTAAAATTAAAAGCAAACAACGCGGTACGGTGCAGCCATCATGACGCATACTATACTGTACATTATCATTCATTAAATACTTAATATTTATTCGCCGGAAGCGAAGTGACGATCTGGTAAATAATTTTTATGGATTATTCGGAGGAAAACGATTGTTTTAATAAAATTACTCAAGGGCCGGTTGTTCAAAAGCCCTTTGACCTATTAGTTGCCTTGTAATTAACCCTGGATTAAGGAACAACTATCAGGGAGAAAAATAAGTCATTTCCAAATATTTTGGCAAAGTTTTATATGTTGTTGTCGTTTGATTAGTCATTCGCGTTTATCATAATGATAATGCGTAGTCCCAGACTTTATTGAAATCAAATAGCTTTTATCTTTTTATCTTCAAAAGTTCCTCAAAAGCGACGCGGCCGTGTTGACGCTGGCTATGATCACTTCGCGCGAGTGACCAGCGAACACTCCATAATCGCCTGAGAGTGTGGAAAAATGCGATAGCACTCATGTCATTGCGATGTGCGACAACCACGATAACAGTAACAAGATAATAGTATGTGACACTTCCTGTGAAGCGACCTTTGTTACCTTTGCATTGTTCTCAGCTTGAGTAGAGTAAATATGGAAAGCGACTGTACTAGATCAGTAACGATTGTTTGCTGATATTTGATTACCTGACATTTTTTTATTTTCTAGGCGTTAGTTACACGGCGCTTTTCCCGGTGCGTTTGGAAAGGATCGATTGGGCTCGCGACGGCTGGACAAGCAACTGCATCTTTTCAATGACTTGGAAACTCGGAGTTTTGTGGCTGTTGCCACTGCTAGTTTTGGTTGTCAGAGCTGAGTATGATGCCGACGAAGAAACTAAAGCTAAGGCGTTTCTGGACATGTATAACAAAGAGAAGCCAGAACAGTCTTATACCAACAGCGAGGCCAGCTGGAAGTACTCCACCAACTTGACAACGTACAACGAGAAGAGAAAACTACAAGCTAAAACGAAGTACAACAGCTTCTTATTGCAAGCGAAAAAGAATGCCTCGGTTTACGACGTAAAAAAACTTAAAGATGACACTGCTCGCCAGATCAAATTGATTGTTGCAAGCGGCTCATCAAAGAACACAACCAAACTAGATCAGCTGGAAAAGATAAAAGCGCAGATGGCACGAATATACAGCACAGCAAAAGTGTATGACCCTGTAACCAAGAAAAACCTTTCGCTTAGTCCTGGCCTTGTCAATATCATAGCTAATCATTCAAATGCTGACTACGATCGGCTATTGTTTGCATGGGATGGCTGGAGAGAGGCGTCAGGGCCCGAAATTCGCCCATTGTACACTCAGTTTGTAGAGTCCTCCAACGGAGGAGCAAGAGAACGAGGTTGGAAAGATACTGGAGAATGGTGGAGATCTTGGTACGAAGTAGAAAATCTTCCTGAAATAGCGGAAAGGTTATGGCTAAGTTTGAGAGATCTGTACCAGGAACTGCATGCCTACACCAGATACAAACTGAGCAAGCAATACCCCCAGGTGAAGAAAGACGAGCCTATCCCCGCCCACTTACTAGGAAACATGTGGGCCCAGTCCTGGACTAACATTTACAGTCTTTTGGAACCGTACAAGAATAAGGCCAGCTTGGATGTAACAAAAAATCTAAAGGAAAAGAACTACACCCCCCTCAAGATGGTTCGACTGGCAGAGTCCTTCTTTACATCAATAGGACTGGAAGAGTTGCCGGAATCGTTTTATAAGAAGTCGCTAATTGAGAAGCCAAAAGACCGGGATGTGGTGTGTCACGCTTCTGCTTGGGACTTTAAAATCAACAAAGATGTCAGGTAAGTTGCTTTGTTTTACGTTTTGCAGATTCAAAAAATGACAATTTGTTTGTATATATATATATTTAAAACCGTAGTACAAAAAATTACATATCAAGCTTACTGTTTCTTAAACAAACTTGTCAAAACAAGAAAACAAGGAGCACAAGCGAATATCGAATTTATAAAACAGTGCGAACAGCGGGAGCTGGCACCTGTGAGTTTTAGCTAATCCGTCTGGTGACTCTCAAAGTCATGTGTTTTTTATTTTGGTTTTCTTTATAGCTCACATTAATCAACTTCCTGTTACCGCATCCAAAATTAACAAAACATTTGCTTAAGAGTTTTAATGCGGCCCGTCTCAACTTGAGTTGCTCTTTTGTGCTAGCTTTTTACAGTCTGTCTACTTGTTTATTTTGTAACACGTATCTATTATGATGCTCATAGCTCAATTGTCAATATCGCGATTTGGTTAGTCACTTGCATCTCAGAGTGTTTGCTCTCAAAATCTAAATGTCAACAAGCGGTTGGCCTCTTGAAATTCTTTCGTTTCCATAAAATTAATATAAGACGTTTTCACGCTAGCATCGTAAATTGGTCCAAATTAGGCTTGCCCAAGAGCAGGCTCTGTCCGAGGAAAGGGGAACTCGCACTTCGGTTCGCCGTTCGCTATATTTCTCCCCTTCCTCGAACAGAGAGCCTGTTCACAGGCTAAAGGAGGCCTATGTCATACTTTGACCCTACTTTGTGTGTGAATGGAGTCAAAGTAAGCTTAAGTAGACTGACGATCCTCCCTCCAGATCAGATAAGCAAGAAAAGCCTGTCAGCTTTTGATTATTTATGAAATTGGATAACCACTACACAGTAGAATAGTTTTTCCGATGCGGTTGTTGCTCGAAAGTATTTGGAATTTTGACGCGTTGTTCACTTCAAAGTGATCTTCACTAGCTGATGTTTGCGGCAAAATGGCCGAGTTCAGACAAAGTTTGAACAGATACAATTTCGAAGAAGACAACTATCTCGATCACGAACTTATGTAAGTTCCTAAACTGCTGGTTTTCTCTGAGTTTAGTCCAACATATCTAGTTTTGGATTAAATAATCAACAAAGATTGACAGCCATTCAGCGTGAAATTTAAAGACCTCTGCCGTAGCGGTAAGAATAAAAAGATCCATGCGACGAACGCTGTCATCTCACATGAACTAGAAAGTACACCCGAAAATACTTTCTATTCAAATATCTTTTTTTTCAATATTTTTTGTTTTTATTACCCAGTTCATCTAAGGCCAAAAGCATTGAAATTCAAGTATCAGCGAACGTGAGCAGGTTGAACTAATTCTAAGGATAATCATACAATATTTTGAACAAGGAAATCGACCGCAAAAACACAAATTGCTGTAACTCTCTCAGTTTTTAATGTTTTTCAAATCTAGTGTGTGTTATCTTATGCAAATCTACATTGCAAACTGAACATAAATTTGCATATATTAATTTGAAATTTATAAACTTGAACATAATAACATATTAAACACGGCTAACCGGGCCTAAGGCTAGTCAAGGCAGACAGTGCTACGGATATTCAATACAAGCTGATCATACACTGTATAAATATATACACAAAACTAATTAGATTCTTTAGGCAAAAAACAAAAAGGTTTGGAGCTTCTTTTGGTAGTAACTATGCATTCGGCAGAGTGTAAGATATACGAAAATGAATAACCCGCTATTTGCTATAGCGTAAGAGCGTGTAAAAAGTGCCAACTGGTGAATTGCAACTTTTTCTTTACCGTATAGGGTAAAACAATGCACCACGATTACCCACAATTACCTTGTCACAACGCACCACGAACTGGGCCATATCCAATATTATCTTCAGTACTGGGACCAACCTGATTCATATCGCACTGGTGCTAATCCAGGCTTCCACGAGGCTGTTGGAGATACATTGTCTCTCTCCGTCGATACGCCACAACATCTACAAAAGATTGGGTTGTTAGACACTTACGAGCAAGATGACGGTATGGAAATGTTAAGACGAATGCGCTAATAATATTTTTTTCTAATGCTAAAAAAATTCCTTTAAAAACACTAAAGAGAGGGTAAGTAAATGTTTAGTTTAGATTTAAGATGCTTTGTTACAATCTGGTATACATTATAGTGGGTACGGAATAAAAGGAGCCATAGTACAATGTGATAGCGTTTTAGTCTATACAAACAACTGGATATTATATAATTTCAGGGCTCGAAAAACGGCCGGTCAACGGACAATGTCCGGTCAGAATCGAGCATTGTCCGGACAACATGTTGTCCGTTCATTAATTCAATTTTCAGACATTGACAATCATCAGAAATTAGATTATTCTATCAAATTCCCGAAAAAAAAGATATCAAGCTCTGTGCTTAGGGGTTTACAGATCATGTAACTTGCAAAATGTAGTTCTAGTTGAGATGGGTCAAATTTGTCCGTCTAAAAACGCTCTTTCCTAGCAAAATCATGTTTGACCGGACAATGTGTCCAGCACCTGCCCGGTAGCGATTCCGAGCCCTGCAAATTTAAGCAATTTCATTGGTTCCTTAGCAACCCACTGTAAACACTATAAACACCTTAGGGGTTGTGCATTTTTCTCTTCATTTTCACAAGCGTACAAATGGTGCGCTTGGGAGGAGAGAGCCCAAAGCGTGTGTACGCTTTTTTCAATTTAAAAATGATCACATTGTGTAAAAAAAACAAGTTTAAGCCAACAACTGAACACAACATTTTGGTTTCTGCTTCGACTGCGATACTGTTTTCGTTGATCGTTCTAGTTCTTACTGTTGTGTAGAAGTTCTGTTTATCAGAATAAGAAATACGATGTAATCAATAATGTGCAATTGAAGTTGCATATAATTTTCTTAAAAGTATATCCTGTAAAATCGCTTGTATCTATTCCCATCTTTGTCAGCGCCAAATGTTGAGAGTACAGTAAGATTTTGCTCAACTTATATCAATTCAAAATGAATACAGGAAAAGCGTCATTTCATTTGGTATTCTTGCTTTTGTACGTTTGTGAAAATGATGGGGAAAAAATGCATGACCCCTTAGTTTGATCTTATGTAGAAAACGTCAACAGCTGCAACCTCAAAAAGCAGCAACGTTCAGCGTTTTTGTAAAGCGTTCTTGTTCTTAAATCAAAATGAAATTACCACAATTTGTCTACTTCAACCTATATTGCATCACAATCGCTAAATGTTTCTCAATAACTTTCAACCCGGCAAGGTGTACTAGTAAATACTCCTAACACCATCCTACACACTTTTTATTGTATGATAATTTGCTTTTCACTGTGTCGTGTTCTTGAGTGCAGGACTTTATTCGATTTTCCCTTGAACAAAAAAATATAAAAAATTATCCAGGACCAACTTACGAAGAGTTAGTGATAGATTCTAAGCAAATAATTTTTTTAAAAATAGAAATGAAATGACAACAATAAAAAATGAAGCTCTCATCCAACTAAAAAATAAATTCTCGTAGCACCACACCGGCAGTCTACAAAAACCCGGGATAAGCATCATACTAATGGGCCATTTGCTCGAGAAACGATTTAGCGAGAAAGGAAAGAATCTTTGTTAATGATAGAAGGTGTTTACGTCAACATCTTTCTTGTTTTAGAAAGCGATATAAACGCACTGATGAAGATGGGTCTACGAAAGATCGCCTTTCTTCCGTTTGGTTATTTGATTGATCAGTGGAGATGGAAGGTGTTCCAGGGAAAGATAACAGAGAAAGACTACAACACCAAATGGTGGGAACTTAGAACCAAATACCAAGGGATCAAACCCCCCAACAATCGGTCAGAGAAGCATTTTGACCCTGGTGCGAAATACCATATACCAAACAACACTCCATATATAAGGTAAGTTTTTTTCTTTGGTTTTCGAGTGATTTTCGGTCAATACTCAATGACAATACTGATAGATACCTTAAATTCTCAGGGGGAGGGGGGGGGGCTTATTGCTTGCAAGCACTTTGAGGGGGTTATTCAGTTTTGCATCGCGTATCATTACTGCTCATATTAGAAATTTTAAAATGTTTACTCATTTTTGTCACATTCCAGTGAATTTTGAGCTCTCGAAGACAATTCAAAAAAAATAATGCAAAAAGAGTAGTTTTCTTTACAATATATGGAGCTTTTTGTTTAACTTGTTCCCGTCTCCCTTCGGAAATTGATTAAAAAAGCGCATGTTTTGCAAGTTTTCTCCTTAATGAACCAGGGTAACCCTCAATTTTTTTTCGTCAATCAACCAATTTTTAACAGTACTGTTTGAAGAGAAAAAAATAGGGAAAATCTGAGTGTTGCAAATGTGGAAAAGTATGAAAAACAGAGACAAGAGCACACTGCTTCGTTTAGGTACAGGAACCATAGCAACAACAAAATCACACGAAAATGTTTCCTTATCAAAAACGTTTTTGCTGCAAATCACAAGAAACTAATTCTTTTAATCCAGAAGAATTCTTTACGTTATTTCCCTTATGCTCTTCGATGTTATCTTGGTTGGCCACACGAGGAAACTATAGTTTTAATATCAAGCTTACAGTAACAAAAAAATAGCCCTGAAAGGGGTATTTGTACCAATCATATCTCGAAAGTTAACATGGCCACTGTAGAAGCCTCAAATGTACCAATTGCAAATGGCCCTAAATGTAAAAAAGTTCTAAATGTAATACTGATTGGGTTCTAAGTGTAATAAAGGCTCTAAATGTAATACAAGATTGGTCTTAATGTAATAAATTTCTTAAATGTAGTAAAGTTTGGTACTAAATGTAATAAACCATTGGTCCTTATTGTAATAAGCCCGTAATTACACTTAGAGCCTAACATCGAGGCCGCAAAAGTAGTGACTGTCCCTAAATGTAATAAAGGGCCAAAGTATAAATAAGTATAAATGCGGATCAAAAATATATTGTCCTGAATGTAACATAGATAATATCTTTTGCATTGTTTCCACATCACCAGACTACTTAGCTCGATAAGCCATGCTATTTTCATGTGTTGGCTTGAGTTCTCCTCTTCCTATTAAATTATTTTTTTAATCCAAAACTCATGTAACCACCATCTGAGTACTAAATAAAGTCTTTGTTGTTATGCAGTTATAGTTAAGGTTGTAATTTATTTCACATATATTAATGATGGGGGTTTAAGAAATCACTCCCCCTACCCCTTACCCCATCCCCTACCGTCTTTCACTAGACTGTGAACAGGCTCTCTGTCCAAGGAAAAGGGAAAACTATATTTGGCGGCGAAACCGCGAGTACGAATCGACAAGCGAAGCAACCCGTGGGCCTCTCCCAAATCTCCTCGCAATTCAGTCTTCGTTGCTTGATATATTTAATTGTTCCCTTTCCTCGAACAGAGAGCCTGTTCACAGGCTAATCTTCCACCAACCCCTTTGCATCAAAATAGAATATATTGAGGCTTCTAGAATCCACCCCTTTGCATCGACGGCCCTTAACGCCAAATATGCAAGAATGATCTCATAAGAAGTTCACGATTTCGTTGGATTTTTTTTTAAAAAAAAGAACTAATTTTTCATAAAGAAACATCAGCACAGGTTTAGAAGTAGCCATGTGGAAAAAAAATACAATTCATATCGCTTACATAGTTTGCATGCATCAATCTGCCTTGTGTAGCAAGGTATGTTATATTTAGAAGAATGTTCGCTCTTAGACTTTGGCCCTTTATTACCTTTAGGTACAGTTACATTACATTTTAGGTCTCGATATTAGGCCCTAAGTCTAGTAATGGGCTTATTACATTTAGGACCAAAGTTTTATTACAATAAGGACCAAACTTTATCACAATTAGGACCTTTATTACATTTAGGGCCAGTCATATGAGTTTCATGACTTTCATGATCACTTATAAGATTTTGGAAAATTATTATTAGGCACTCTTAGGCGTGAAAGATTTGTTGTTGTGTTGTTATTTACTGGTTAGGCAACTGCTATTAAACCAAAAATCTTTAACCTTACAACCCGTTACAAAACAAGACATCCTACTGGCAATAAAAATCTGCAAATTACGGTAGCCCAACAGAATACCCATGGCTATTCATTGGTTTGGTAAATAGAAATGAGACATGCTCCCTGTTGTTGTTTTTGCAGGTATTTTGTTAGTACCGTGCTGCAGTTTCAGTTTCACAAAGCTGCTTGCAAAGCAGCAAATTCTCAAAGACCGCTGCACCAGTGTTCCATTTACAAGTCAAAAGCCGCAGGAAAGAAACTCGGGTAAGTCAGCCTTGTGGTATTGTAACGACTTTCATCGTCGTAATCGCTGCCATTATCACCATCATTATACAAGTCTTTCATAACTAAAACCACTATTTTTACCATTATAATTTTCGTTATCTCTACTATTAACGTAATGGTTTAGTATAATAATACCAAAAGCGGTATTCGGTTGACATTCCACTGACACCATACACTGTTTTTCCATCATCACCATCCGCACAGATACTGGTCGTTATCTTTATCATCATCATTATCATTAGCATTACCAATACCTTTTTAAAATTGTTCACATTAAAATAGTCTTCAAGTCTGAGCCTGTATGCTTGATGCATTGATCGTGTAGATGTCTGTATCTTATCTTCTTACACTCATTTAATAGTTTTTATGCATTTTTTTTATTTCTTTGTCTCGATGTGATCTTTGCAACAGAGATATGCTTAAGATGGGGAAAAGCAAGCCGTGGCCTGAAGCGTTAGAAGCGATGACTGGCAGCAAGAAAATGAGCGTGGAACCCCTAAAGGAGTATTTCGGACCACTTGATAATTGGTTAAGAAAACAGCGCTGTGAATTAAAGTATCCGATTGGCTGGACTGATTCCCCTAAACCTACTTATGACCCATGCGTCAAACCAACAGCTAAACCGCCAATAAGCAGAGCGAACACCCATTACGTTCCAGCCTTAGTAACCGTGCTTGGGGTTGCTTTTTCAGTTCTTACTTATCTCCTGTAAGAATTTTAGATCAAACCGATCGGCCTTTTGAAAAAGAACTTATACTGGGCGTGTTTCTGTATCGAGATTATTAGATTAGTTGTCGTGAACGTTAACGTATGATGGTAAGCTACACAGTTGCCATTCGTTTAGGCATGGTGGATCAGTTGCGAACAAGGTCAGCACTGCGTCAGTCCACGTTTACGACGGTTGTTGATCAGTTGATTTGACCCGAAATTCGTTTATTAAAAAGAAAAGAAAAAAACAGGCGCGAAGTAGCATGTCGTGGTTTTGAATCAATTAGCTATTCAAAAGATTTTATTTTAAATTTGGTTGAGAAATAATTTGATTTAGTGCTTACTTGATGCATTAAAAGCGTTAGTTTCTATATACTCTTACACATGTATAGACTAGGCTATCTGTTCTGATATTTTGGGTATATGCATACAAGTTAAGTAATACAAAGCTTGTCTTTCGAGTTTTTATTTCAATTTTTTGATAACGATAATAAAGAAACGTTTTAATGAAGAAACCAATAAAATTGATTAATCAACGATGTTATTGAGGCTTATGTATGTCTGACAATTGAGTTCTGGGATTTTTAGGGTTTTTGCACGACATGAAATGTTTCGGTTAAAATTTTTTGGCTACCTTTGTCACAGGGAAGTCCCCATGCGTAATAACTGGCTCCAAGCGTAAAAAGGGTGGCTCCAAACGTAATAACTAAAACAACTTCATAAAATTTTCATGAAGTCAATAGGCCGTAATCGTGTTGTCACGTGATCATCTTACATTGTTAGAAGTTTCAAATTTAAAATAGTAACTTTCTAACTCATTCTTGTTTGACAGTCTTAATCATATTTTTTTGCCCGACCGACCGACCCGCCGTAACAGCCGCCTTAGCAAATGACTGCGCGAATGTTCATGATGAAGACCGGGTGACGACATGATTTTGTCATTTGTGCAGAGAACACGACGATCAGTGAATCAACTTCATTTATTACTGCGTTTCAGACGTGGAGTTCTAGATCGTTTCACGTTCTACTGTAGTAGTAAAAAAAAGTCTAAAGAATTAGTCTATAGAATAATCCAATCCTGATGTTACCTGAAACAACGGGAAGTTGTATCGCCAGCTGCTAATAATATTATGGTTAGCAGAAATCTAAGTACTTCAAAGGCGGTCAGTAAAACTGAAACAAATGAGTTCTTGTGAATTCTAATAAATTGTTTGTTACACTGTGTTATTTTTCACTTTTTGTTCAATTTCCTTGTTCTGGTTCGGTTTATTATTGTCTATTAAAACCGCAAGGGTGATGCATGATACATCGTTAAATTATAAGGGACGTGTTTGATTACTGTCAATGAATGACTGTAATAAAAAAACCAAAACGTCTTTTTTAAATCGTTTTTATTTTTAGGGTTCTTTTTCCCTCATATTATGGCTAGCAGAAATCTAATTACTTCAAAGGCGGTCAGTAAAACTAAAAAAAATGAGTTCTTGCGAATTCTAATACGTTGTTTGTTACATTGTTTTATTTTTCAGTTTTTGTTCAAATTCCTTGTTCTGGTTCTGTTTCGGTTTATTATTATCTATTGAACTGCAACGGTGATGCATGATACATCGTTAGTTAAAAAGGATATGTTTGATTATTGTCAATGAATGACTGTTATAAAAAAACAAAACGTCTTTTAAATCGGTTCTTTTTAGGGTAATTCTTAATGCGTCTCAAATGGTATTTTTTGGATGAAAAAGTTTTTTTTGCCTTGCTGTTTTGAAGGCTGTTCTGGGAATTTAATGCACTAAGACATTTATTATGAATGAACTGATTTGTACCATTGATTAGATAGAAAAATTTTAATAAAGACTCTGTATGCGGGACAAAAATGGATGCAGTTCCCACGCCGGATGTCCATTTGTATAGTAACACATACTTAGCGGACGTGTTGAGGCCGAACGACCGCCAGTATTCAAGCAAACGCGTACGTTTCGGGTTTTGTTCCAAAATCTCTAAATCCCAAAACGTGATGTCCTTGCTTGCATAAATAATGGGGAGTTTTTGAATGATTTCTAGTGCCGGTTTGATGTTAAGCACGAACTTGTGAAGTACGTAACAAGGGTAAAGTCGACAAAAAAAATTACTTCTAGCAAGGTATGCCGATTTGTTGTGTTTATAGACTATTTTAGTTCTTATTAAGATTGCAATTGTTTTGTTAAATTTAGTATTTTAGGGCAGTTCAACAATATATCGAAATTTCTGATAATTTAGCTAATTACAAGTTTGATGAATTGTTTTCGACTTTTTTAGTTTTCTGTAAACATTAGTTTTCGAGAAACTCGGAAAAAATGAAAAAATAAATATGCAAAAAATAGAACAGCGCGTTCAAACTCCACCATTTCGCAACGACAGGAAATAAAGAAAACTCAAATATCTTATTTGGACTTCTAACTTCTCACTGGTGTGCTCTTTTTAAAATTTTGAGAACTTTAACTTCAGGAGTAAATCATGTTTTTGTTCCTGTTGCAGTTGAGCGTTTCGGAACGAGAGGAAAATAGACCTAACTGCAGGTGATAAAATCAGGTCTTGGTATTTATGGTCAAGGAGTCTTAGTACCTTTGTAGTGTTTTCGAGTCCTTTTCCTTTGAAAAAATGATACAACACGTCTGGGTAGTTGTGATAAAATTTACCGAGGCGTGCTGCAGTCGAAACAATTAATACATCTATCACTCAAATTTTTCAAAAGGCCCAATACACGAATGATTGCATTCAGCTTCAGGCAGACGGGAAGAACTTCTTTTTGAAGGCAAATTTTCTTAGTTAATCATGGTAATTTTGTTCAAAAGCATCTGTTTCTTGAAATGTTTTTTTGATTGAATGTCTCGCCCCAACTTTGAGCTGTTATGTATTAATACCCCTACCATTAGGATTTTTCAAGCATCTAGGCCGAAAATCTCTTCACCCTCGAATTTTAAAAAATCACATACGGCTCGTAAGGTTCCTGACTGATGGGCACAAAATCGATCTCATTTCTCATTGGTCAACGCATAATAACAACCTCGTTCCAATGGCTTTGCCCTATGTTATGATGTACCTACAAAATAGGGAAAGCCCTGGGCGACGTTGCGCATAAAATCGGTAAGCATGTAAAACCAGTGTATTAACTAGCATTGATCTTAATAATTGATTCTTATAAGCTGAGTATAATCAAAATGGACATCGATATATCGTGCCAGTTGTTGCCGCGAGTAGTGGGTTCCGTCAGAATACAATTTGGAGATAAAAATTGAAAAGTTATCTTGTTTGCGCTGTTTTTACTGAGATGAGACCTAAGACCCTGGCTTTGCAAATAACAAGAAAGTGTGTGTCCGGTCACGACAACTAAGGTGTGTTTTTGGACAACTTGTGGAAATTTTGACGAGAAAGGCCTCAGTATAATTTATCACTCTCACCACGAAAATATCAAGACTTTGAAAGTGTACGTGCTGACATTTTACTGAGGCCGTTCTCGTTAAAATTTGCATAATGTTATTGATTTCAAAATACACCTTGGAACTTTCTTACTATTGTTTCATCTAAAAACAGCGCAAAACAATATAAACTTTTAATTTTTCCTTCCAAATTTCTATTACATTTTTTGAAAGGAAAAGGACTCGAAAACTTTAGACTCCCGGATCACAAATACCAAGAGGTATTTTATCTTATTTTAGGCTGATTTTTTCACCTGCTTTAGGTCTATTTTTCTTCTCGCTCCGAGATGCTCAATGCATTAGAAATAAAAACATAATTCATTCTAATCTAAAGTTCTTAAAATTTTTAAAAAGGACACCTTTGTTCGTGTCACTTTTTGTTGCAGTCGAAATAACAAAAACTAAAAGTCGACAATATATCTATCACTCAGATCTTTCAAGGCGCCCAATAGACGAACATAAATTACCGTCGTTTTTAACATCAGGCAGACGAGAATATTTATCGACTGAATGTATTGACTTCATTATGAATGCAAGTTTTCCCAGTTAGTCACGGAAATTTTGTTCAATTTCATTATCAGTATGTTTTCTTTGATTGAATATTTCAGCCCAACTCTTTAGCTGTTGTGTATTTACTCCACTTATTTAAATTTTTTTTCAAGCATCTTGGTCCTTCGACTTTAAAATCATTTATCGGCTCGTGAGGTTCTTGATTGACGGATCAAAAATCTGTCTCATTCATTGTTATCAGTCAACGCTTAAAAGAGCATGTATCACGTCCCGGAAAGAAAATCCTCTTAAAAATTAGTTGGCAAGCTGCATGATTGAAAAGTCCTTCGCGGCGGGAGAACTGGACCGAATAAAGTGATTGAGCGAGGAAGTTTGAAAAAGTTTTGGTCGGCGTGTAAAATCAGTGTATTAACTAGCTTTGTTTTCAAATGATTTTGATTGGCTGAGTATAATTAAAATGGACATCCTGCCAGTTATTGCCGCGTGTGGCGTGTTGAGTCAGAATGTACATTGGAGGAAAAAATTAAAAACTTATCTTGTTTTTCGCTGTTTTTTGAGATGAGACTTAAAATCCATGCTCTGCAGATAACAGTAAGAAAGTGCCTGTCCGGTTTGAATTCATCACTGTCAGCACGTATCAAAAAGATCAAGACTTTGAAAGTGTACGTGCTGACAGTGTCAGTGATAATTTTTATTGAGGCCCCTCTTGTCAAAATTTGCATAGCCGGTTATTGGTTTCAAAATACACCTTGGTTGTTGTTCAAAACTTAAGAAAAACCGGACAGGCACTTTCTTGTTAATATGTGCAAAGCCAGGATCTTTTAATTCTCATCTAAAAACAGCGAAAAAGAAGATAAATTTTCAACTTTTCAAAATTTCATTTACATTTTTTGAAATTAAAGGAAACGGACTCGAAAACTTTACAAAGGTATTTAGACTCCCACATCACAAATACCAAGAGGCCAGATTTGATTTTATCACCTGCTTTAGGTCTATTTTTCTTCTTGTTCCGAGATGCTCAATGCATTAGGAATAAAAACATAATTTATTCCAAGCTAAAATTCTTAAAATTTTCAAAAAGAACACCAATGAAAAGTAGCTAGGAAGGCCATACAAGATATTGTGCATTGAACGTGAAAAGATACGTAACTTGAGTTTGCTTCATTCGTGTCACTTTTTTACACGCGTCGTGCTGTAGTCGAAACAACCAAAACTAGAAAGTCGACCATATATTTATCACTTAGATCTTTTAAGGTGCCCGTAGGCGAACAGTTCCCGTCGTTTTTATCTTCAGGCAGAAGACTTTATCGATTGAATGTGTTGTTAGTAGTGGAAAGATGTTATAGGATGTATTCTTTGATTTAATGTTTCAGCCCAACTCTTGAGCTGTTATATATTTGACCCGCTGATTTGGCTCGTGTGCTTCTTGATTGACGGGCACAAAATCGATCTCATTTTTCATTCTCATTGGTCAACGCACAAAAGAGCATATATCACGCCCAAGAAGGAAAAATCGTCTCATAAATTCGACGCGCTGCAGGATTGAAAAGGCCTTCGCAGCGGGAGTACTGGACCGGATAAAGTGATTTAGCGAGGGACTTTGAGACAGTATCGGTAGGCATGAAAACTGCCTTTATAGGCATGTTGTATTAACTAGCATTGTTCTCATTTGATTCCGATTATCTGAGTATAATCAAAATGGACATCGTGCCAGTTGTTGCCGCAAGTAGTGTGTAAGGTCAGAGTGCAATTTGGAGGGAAAAATTGAAATTTTATCTTGTTTTGCGCTGTTTTCAGATGAGACCTAAAACCTTTGCTTTGCACATTATAGTAAGAAACTATGGATCCGGTTTCTTTTTTAAAGTTCTCAACTCGAAATTATATATCGACGACGACTAAGGTGTATTTTGAAAACGTCAACCTTATGGAAATTTTGACGAGAGTGGCCTCAGTAAAATTTTACACAGTTGCTACATTTTTTAAGGAAAGGACTCTTAAGCACCGCAAAGATATTTTTCAAACCTGGCACCAGTGAGAAGTAGGAAGGCCCACCAAGGTTTGAAAGTTTTTCTTGTTTCCTGGTAGCAATATGAGCGCGCTGGAACTCATCAAAATTTAGTGTGATATTTGCATATTTAATTCTAAACGCAAAACCTGTGTTTCTCGAAAACTAAACTTGCATTTGTAGAAAGTTTAAGTTATATTTTCTATAGCGATTCACGAGATTTTTTAAGCAGCCAAAGTATCAAAAATTTCGATTTTCCAAACTGTGCGGCGACCGTCGGTTTCTATAGGCAATCGCACTTTCGGAGCTTTTAATACAAGTGTAGAATTAACTAGGTTAATTTATCGGTAATCTTGCTCCGACTTTACAAACGCATCGTGGTACACGTAAAGCATAACTACATTACCTTTTACGTCCTTTTAATAGCCGTACTTTATAGAACTTCCAGTCACTTTTATCGATATCAGCTCAGGACTCATTTCAGTTCTTGCGAAGTACATAACTGACTAGCTATTTCTAAAAGAAAGTGAAACGCTGCGAGCTGAAAATATTTGCTCTCATTTGTTTTGTAGTGATTCAGTACTGCATATGGGTTTTTCGAAGAAAGCGAGGTAGATTCGGAAGTCTTTTATTCATCAAATTGTTAGCGACTTGTCTAGACGGAAGACAGCATGTATTTTGTAATTCATGTTATATTCAATAGGGCGAATGGTTTACGAAGCCAAAACGTAATCCACTTCGTCACAAAAATTTCTCAAGTTGCAAACAGAAGCATGTGGTTACCAATGTACCACGAGTTTACAAAATCAGCTATCGCCAGCCGGTTTAGAACTGGCGATATATACTCGTGCCAAAACCCACTCGGCCAAATTGTTGAGATTAGTGTTGCTGTTGACTGGCAGCAATAATTTCGTTTGACAAACTCTGCTTGTTTACAGTCATGGTTCGCTAACTTTCGACCGCAAGGTTAATCAATCTATTTATTCATTAAAAGTAGGCGGATTTTGTCTGACGTGATATTTACAAACAAACCTTTCGAACCGAAACACCTTCGAGACATGAAACAAAAACACCTCTGTCCCAAGCCACCAATCAAATAACGGTTAATTGCTTCAAGGGAGCGGGCACCAACTTTAATCTTGACTAACGTTGGCCGAGTAGGTTTGGACACGAGTTGGCCCAGTTCCACTTCGAACTTTGGATCGGTTTGCGACAGATGATTAATATAAACATGTAGTAAATTGGGAGCCACATACTAATGTTGTTTTTCAAGTAGTTGGTCAACAAAAAAGTGGGCCTTCGCCTGTTTTGGGGGAACGGGGAAGGCGCAAGCTCACGGATCGCAGCCCCACCGCCCCCTCCCCTCGGCCTCCCGCTTCCCCACCGGGCAGTAATATGCCATTTCCCTCGCGGCTCGCTTCGCTTGCCGACTCAATCTCGCGGCTTCGCCGCTCGTTCCCCAACCATAAACAGGAGAGCCTGTTTGCAGGCTAATCTTACCTTTGTAACCTTTAAAAAGCTTATGACAAAAATTTTGTCATCTTGGTGGATAAAACTTGTTAAATGAAAAATAGTGGTGAAAAATTTTTGTTAAAATTTTTTATGGTTCACATGATACTAATGACGTCACAAGGTTTAAAAGCAAGGTTTAAAATCTGCTGCAAATCCATTTAACCTTTGGGAGAACTTTAGCCAAACTTGAAACGAATAAAATATTCTTCAGAGTAGTTGCTAATTTTCGTTGTCATAACAACAAACTGGGTTCCAGGCTCCAAATGAGAATTCAAGAACAAGTTTATTGTAGTTAACTCAGATGGTAGAGGTTATAGTAAACAGAATCAAAGGCTCCTTAGAGCCAACTCATGTTTGTGCGCTCCTGAGCATTTGGGGCATACAAACTCTTACTGCCGTTTGTAATGTAGAAACACAGTACTCGTAGTGCCGTTTCTTGTACTTTATTGCACAACCTTGAAAAACATGTAGAAACATATTATGAAAAGCCACCGATCCTTTAGACGTCTTTATGTCTTATGCTTTGCGGTTCCTATTTTGAAAACATAATCACTCGATACATACTTGCTCTTAACTCAGCGATGCGTGTTGTTTGTGAATTTCAAACAAATTTCCAACTTCCGTGCTTTTGAAAAAGGTCATAGCGTTCAGTGCAATTCGGTTAGAATAATAGAAAACCAAATAAAAGTGCAGTTAAAGGCATGTATGCTATCAAATAAAAAATGGAAACTGCACTAAAGTTTGCACAAATATTTAGTATTCATTCGAAGCCAACAAAATACTGTGTTAGGAAGCCAATCAACTGTTGAGCAGTTTGAATCACGGTATCGCCATATTTACAACCCACTGTGTGCTTGTACGATCGACTGGCTTACGTCTTTTAAGTAAAAGACGTACTCTTTGCATTCAGTGTCTTCATTCGTGGTTTAAACACCATCAAACTTTTAGCTATTGTGTAGAATAAGCGAAGCACATATATTTCGTAAAGTCGATAGAACAGTTCCGGAATTTAATATTTCGTAAAGTCATTATCTTTGATTTATCGAATTTGTTTACATCTGTGTGAGTGACACATTTGTATATTCTGCCCCACAGCAATATTCGTTCCTACGCTTCGCGTATCCACGATTAAAAAGAGAGTAAAACAAAAAAAAGAAAAACAAATACAAGGCAGGATTGCAACAAAAGGGAAAAAATGGTGCAGTGACTCCAGCAATTCCACTAGGCATAGGCAGTCCTAGCCTGCCTATTCTTGTAAGATATACACTTTATGGCATACACTCTGTATGTTGTAGTCTTTCCGCGTGATCACTAGCACATGGCGCACTGATTGTGACATTGCCTTCCTCGTGTCCTTTAGCTTCACTCTCTGATCCATTCAGTTTGGTGGTGTAGAGCTGACAGAACAACGAAGACGTATTTCTTACAAGATATGAAGTTGAATTCAGCTTTCATGAATTTGGTAGTACCATCGCAAGTTCAGCAAGGTTAAGCTGGAGTTGTGCTCAAATTTGGAAAGTGGGCTTTTCGATTCGGCGTATGTGCTGTTTGTATAATGAGCGAAAGCAACAATATTCAAAAATCATAAATGAATACGCACTTCATGCAGAGCGTGTCTATCCCAAAATGGTGACTCTCGTTCACGTGCTATTTCACGTGTGTCGGATGTGACGTAGTTCACATCAAGTTTACTTCCGTCCAGGGTCCACGGACAACCTTCAGTCCACATCGCAATAACTCATTCATTGCGCATGCGCATGAATGAGTTAAAAAGCAAGAAGTGTTACAATTTTTCAAAGGTAAACTAATCGACCTAAGTAGCCAGGTCATGCGGCATTTATTATATGTTTAACGTATACCTTGCAATTTACTAGAAGTCCTAACAAACTAAGCCAAGTACATCAAGAAAGGTAGTAAATAGAAAATTAAACAAAAATAACTCACAAGAACAAACAAAACAAAAATCACAAACAAACTAAGAGCGTCCATACATATTTTCATCATTAAAATGATGTGTCAAGTAGATTCTATAGAAACTTTTTCAACACATTCCAGCCTTATGAGCTTCAAACCTTCGTGAATTGAGTTCCATATTTTAACTCCACTAAACTTAATGGTGTCGCCAAAAGTCCGACCCTTCGTCCTATTCGCGGGAGGCGGAAACAGGCAAAGTATAGGAATGCCGAACAGGGAGAAGTATGGTGGGTAGTCTTCTTTCAGAGCATCTTGTCAAACAAACACCAAGCACTTCAGGCTTTAGAAGATACCCAGAGGATGACAACAACAACACGAAAGAAAAGCACTGGCAGAACAGGAAGAAGTCATCGAAGGAAGCTTGTGTGGAAGTTGCGGTTAGAAGATGCATTAGACAGGATAAGAGGAGTTACATTGAAGTTTTGACTAAGAAAGCACGGGAGGCAGCTACACAAAGGAATGCCAAGAAGCTCCACGACACCACTAGAAAGCTTGCTAACAAATATAGGCAGAGTAGTGGGCCAGTGTTGGATAAAAGTGGAAATCTACTAACCAAGAAGGAAGACCAGCTAAAAAAAAGGCAGGGCATTTTAGAAATAAGTGATATGAAAGCCCATTCCTGGTAAACTGTAATGTTCCAACAAGGGAGGAAGTACGGAAGACCATCTTAACGTCAGAGAATGAAAAGACAGCAAGTCCAGATGAAATTCCAGGTGAGGCCCCAGGGGTGGATCCAGAGATTTTGTTGACTAGTTCCACCCTTGGCTGAGCAAGCGTAAGAGAGCTACCTGTGCGCGAGTGCCGAAGGCGCGAGCGTTTTCTAGGGGGGTCCGGGGGCATGCTTCCCCGGAAAAATTTTGAATTTTCATAGTCTAGAATCGCTGAAAATGCCCCAATTTTGTTGACATTGATAAAATCAGT
>JAOBAT010054835.1:0-11941 GCA_026413305.1 Hydrozoanthus tunicans
TAATAATAAAGTCTTTATTGACACCTTGCAAAGAACATGCTAGGGACTAAAAAACGAAAATTACAATCATGCTAATTCACTATTAATACAAATATATAAGTGTAAAATCTTTAAAATCTAAGTTTAAAACTTATAATGAAAGTAGCATTATAAAATGTGATTTAAAAGATTTCTATTGTGATTGAGCTTAAGTACGCCAACAGGTGACATGATTTGTCGAAACAAGACCAGGTGAAGTTAAGAACGATTTGTTTGACTTGACTTTCTAAATTTACAGATCATTTTCATAAAATTACTGCAAGCCAGATTTTTATTAATCCCAGCTCCGTGCTCAATCAAGCTCAATTTATAGGTAGAAGCTCAAGTAGAAGCTATAGAACACGTAGTCCTGAGGACACTGAGTACTTCTAAAAGGCCATAATTTCCGTAATCAAATTGAGAACTATACTCTAGTGCCAGAACATTTAGAGTTCCCGAGAAATTAAATTCGTAATAAACTGAGTGCCTAGAATATAATTAACGGTACCTTTTATGGTGAGTGTGGTGAGTGTTATTACGTTCGTCTTTTATTTACTGATAATGATATAACAAACTAGAGGAGTTATACTTGAAAATATTAAAGTTTAAACTGAAAAAGCTAATATAGATTTAAGCAAAATTAACAGCGGACTTTCGGTACCGCAGAATATAATACTAAAAATAAATTGTTGATTAAGTTGACAGGTTGTGTGAATATGTAGCTAGAGCTCACCGCAACCTCTTACATAGAAACATGCAGAAGGAATAAATTGAATAGGCGAGTTTAAAGTAGAATAAAAGGACTCCTTCTGGTCGCCTTGTCGTGTGAATTTGAGTTCAAGTTGAAATACTATACATTAGGTATATATATTCTACTTTGAAACCTTGTTGTATTCAGATTATTTATTTTATACTTAGTATTCATAAAGTAGAGAATGGGCTTACACAGTTGGTTGAGAGTGTCTTGTTTGACAGAATGCCTCGTTTAACTAAATGAAGTTCTCATACTTGAATTGAAATTGACACATGTTAATTTTGATCATTTGTCTTCTCGGCCTGACATAAAAAGGTTATTATCTTCTATGAGTCTTGGTGTAACCAGGCCGGTTTTCACTTCCGCTGCAGCAGAATTTTAATGTTCTCACGATTCACTTCTTACGTATACAAACTTAAGCGAATGTGATATTTCTTGTTGCTGACAAAATGCACCGGCTTCAAAACCAACTGCATAATTACGCCTGCCTTAAAGACCAGTAAAACGTGCCATTAACGTGTCTTGATGCTTTTATACCTAAAAATTTTGGTCTCCAATTATTACTAAGGCTAAATCTATACAGTAAGATTACAATGCTGTTCTATAAAGCTATTTTAACATAGGATTGCTATGCTTAACCACTCTGTTTTGCAGCTCTATTTCTGATTCTATTGTTTCCCCGTTTCGATTTCTGTTCTTTATTGGACATCTACTGCAACAGGCTCCCACCAGGTTTGTAAGTCCAGTACGAAAAACCTCACTGAATGTAAAATACAAACATGGTGTTATGGCACTGTTTGAATGAGCAAAAAGCCACCTCACGAAGCGAACCTCGCATGGCACAACAATCTTGTAGCTTTTTAGCACCAACTGAATGAAATACAGCATCCAACATACAACAAATACAGCAACGACAACCAATATCATCTTAAACGGGCGTTTGTTCCTCTGATGCTCTCGGGCCTCTCTCTGTCTCACTAAACCGCTTCCTGGTGACTTTCTTCTTTTCAAACTTACAACGATGCCAGAGTAAAGAACTATAATCACTGCCATTGGAACTGCATACATAGTAACAAGAATTATTTTATAATACGTTTTCTCCGCTCCAGTTCCAAACTCTTCATCCAACATCATGTTACAGTACGTTTGGTTTTGATTTTCCTTCAAATTTATGGCGTACGACAAAGGAAAGCGAAAAGCCACGGCGATAAACCAAGATGCCACTACGACAAAGATTGCATGGCGATTTTTGATAATGGTCTTGAAAGGAAAGACCAGCAAAACGAACCTTTCAACACTTACTGCTACAACAGTAAGAATTGACACAGTTATTGAGATCTCGTACACGAAAGGAACAAGTTTACAAGTAACAATTCCCAGTGTTCCGCCAAGTAGCCACTGAAAACCAAACGCAAAAACGGTAACCACTCTAACCATGTAAACAACTGTTATGAGCAAGTCCGAGCATGACATATTCACAATGAAATAGTCGATAGGCTTCCTCAGGGTCTTGTTTTGGTATACGATGGCCAAAACGAGGGTATTTCCAGTTAACGAAACCAGCATTATGAGGCAATACAAAGAGATTCTAGCGCATCGAACTGGCACTGAATCTTCCACGAAGCATGACGCTTCAACTATTGCTACTTGCGTTGTTGTTGAAGGCTCGTTTGTGGAGCTAGTAGTTGCTGAAGACGCCATTCTAGCTGTTTTTATGGTTTGAATTTTGAAGAGTTAAACATTTTAGAACAATGTTTATGGTGTCATGGTGTGTTTGGCGAAAATAGAATCCGATTTTACTTCGTTTTCCAAAAAGCTGTGCTGGTGTAACTTTTGACACTTATGAATGCAGTAGTCAGTTAGCAACATCTGCTGTCATGCTAAGCAGACCGCAGTTCCGACAGGTCTATTGACTTTCGTATACCTGGAAGACCGTTTTCTATATTCCCAAAATTGACATAATTAGAAATTTTGGACGTTGCTAAGCTACAAAGACGTTAAAGGCAACTAGTTTGCATACAGATGTTCTTAATCAAACCGAAATGAGATCTGGCCTTGCACCTGTTTTAATTTTTCGCTGTTTGGTTTAGCATTTAATCCCAAGTCATTTAACCGTTGTTTACCAACGTTTTGTCTCTATTTTGGCTACCGCTAGTTTTATAGTCAATATACCAGTTGATCTTTTATGCATAATTAATACCAGTTTGAATTCAAGCTTTTTACTGATTTTTAGGTGCCGTGTTAACATGATGAAAAAGCATAGGCTTCCTCTACTTTTTTTTTGCAACTTCGCATAGACGGAAATAATACAAGAAAACAAATAAGAAGTTAGTGAAGTTTATTTCTAGCTAGGTAGTAAATTGCCTGTATTTAGAAATTTAAAACAAATATGTATAGCTGCTACTTCTGTATTAGTACATGGAATCGGTCGTACGAAGGTTTATATAAAAAAGGCGAGTTTTAAGTTTGGGAAGCCTGTTTGTATAGGAGGTATTATTTTCTCTAGATTGCACTAAGAAGAAGATAGGGAAAAGGAAGATAAGGAAGCAAATCGTGCAATTACACTTTCATCATCCAATCCATGGTCCAAACATGGTCTAGACCTTTCTAAATGAAAAACAAATAGTAGTAAAAAAATTGACAAAATATTTTATGGTTCTTGAAATATTAACATTTAATGTTTACAACTAATAACGTCAGTTTTTGGACAAGCAAATCTTTAGATTTTTTGAAATCTGCTGCCAACTCATGACCTTTGTTTGAATTTAAGCAAAACTTGGGTTGATTTTGTATCTTGATCATCTACATATGTTAAAATGCGCAATATGAACAATAAATATTATTAGTATTACTATTACATTCTTTAGTATAGTTACTAATTTTAGTCTAAAGGATAAGGAATTGCAGCACCTCCAAAAAAGTGAAAATTTGCCTGTTCAACAACTGATCTGATCAATTGAATAAGACAATGTTAATATCTCGAATACCATAACAAATTTTGACAAGAATACTTTTCACTGCTCTTCCTCGTTTAGAAAGTTCTATCCCCTGACATAACATTATGTTTCATGTCATAGGCACTTTAAGTAATACTTTTGAAACTGTTATAGTCACTAAAGAAATCCCCTTTCTCCATCTTAAACTTGAGATTAATTTTTCATTTCTAGGATTTCATCAAATTTAATGCAAAAATTGAGTGTTGGCTTAACGATAAATCACTAGTGACTAATATCTTATCGGGAAGTTTGAATGTTTTCTTTGAGTATGGGTTGAGAGAAAATTTCTAAATCTTACTAATGAATAGGGAGGAGTAATCAGCAATTGTAAAGCATTCGTCAGGCAGCTCATCTTCAGAGCGTTGTCATAATGGCTCCCAAATGACATTGTGATAGCTTGTGCTAATGCTAAACAAATAAAGGGGAATTTTTGTTTTCAATGTTATTGGATGAAAATATCCATCGTTAACTTCAGACCGATCACGCAAGCGCAACCTGAAAATATACATTTCTAGTTCTACCGATTGCCCAATAGTCTGAAAAGCATATCCTACTTCATCACACATTTGACAATTGGGCAACAACACTAATTAATTCGCATAATTTGGTTAAGGGACAATTTTTGGCAGAAACTAGAAGTTTCTTTGGTTTAATTATGGCCGTGTCATTTCTGAAAAAATGAAACTATCGTCAAAATGAGATGATCGTATATTTCCGCTCAACGAAAAATAAGTGTTTTGATAGGAGCGCTTTGCGTTGAAATGTAAACTTCATAACAGCCAGTCCAGCTAGCTCCGTGATAATGGGTGTGTCAAAAAATACTGCTTGTTCTGACTGAAATGACAAGACTTCCGTTTCCTTTGAATTTAGATTTTGCAAGTTCTAAATTTTTCTGTTATGATAATCTAACAGGCTAAGACCGTTGCAGAAGCTCGTACAAACAGCCGAGTCAAATGAAACTTTTATAAGGAGTAGAACCATATTTTTGGAGATTACACGATCGACTAAATAAGGACTTGTGTACTCTAAAGTAAGAGGAATTGTTAAAAGATTGCTGACGTTGTTTGTGTGTTTAGTTGCCAATATTTCACCAGTTTTCTCGAGCCGGCTTGCCAGCTGTTTACTTTACCATGTCTAAAATCTTCTTGAATTGCACACAACCTTTTAGCAATGCTAAGCATCAGTAAAATTTTTTTTTTAAAGGAGTAACACGTTTTATTTTGATTCTCTCTCTCCGAGTAAAAACATCTATTTCATTTTTGGACATAACTTACGCCGTTTTTGTTGGTTTCTCCCGTGAAACGCAAAATGCTCGACTAACTAAGAACTAACTGCAATATTTGCCATGAGAAATATTTAATTTTTGAAATAAAAAGGCTATGTTTTACAAGTTGATATTTCTTGCCAAATTCTTAGAGGATCAAAAGTTAAAGTAGGGAGAAAGGGGAAGGTGGGATACAAGCGATTCCCTCTAGGTTATTTTGTCATACATTCAAATTAAAGTTAAATAATTTTGAGAATATATTTTGAGAACACAACTTTGTTGAGAAACTACACAGACCTAGTAAAAAGACATGTATTTTCATGTTCATCTTTTCACTAATCAAATCAATGGTTCAGAACCAGAGCTTTAAAAGAATAAAAAGCTCAAAATAAACCCTTTGAAGCAGAAACTGAGTGTGATGATAGCTTGATAACTTAACTTTTTTTATACTAAAATGTTTTCTTTTTTCGCGACAAATACTGCTCAGAATTTCAAACAGTAAAAGCATGTTAACTACGAATTTTTCAAGCCCTGAGTCGGTTAACGGAGTATAAGAACACAAAAGAGTGGATGTCAAGTTCGAAAGATCACTGAAAACTTCGGCATCGGAAAACATCTTGAAAAATGATCTGAATTACAACGTGCAATTTCAACTTTTGTTAAATATGTAACCCAAGATTTTCAATGCGTAAAGCTAATATTTGTAGAA
The DNA here is from genome assembly GCA_026413305.1 of Hydrozoanthus tunicans. NCBI lineage: Eukaryota > Metazoa > Cnidaria > Anthozoa > Zoantharia > Hydrozoanthidae > Hydrozoanthus > Hydrozoanthus tunicans. The sequence goes on from JAOBAT010054835.1 coordinate 5,742, forward strand.
AATATAGCCAATCAGCAGTAGAATTTACTTACTGCGACCAATCAGGTGTGAGCATCAAAATAGTTTCCTTTGGTTTGACAGTTTGTTTTTTCTTGCGCGCGCTTGAGATGACGGCGGAAAGTGAGCCAAGATTGGCGCTCTCCATTAACTCTATTGATTAATTTATTGAACAACAACAAAACAAACACACCCTTAGTAGAACAGGGAGACATGTTGCCCTATATTAGAAATATTTGTTTGTGAAAGAGACGAGAGACATTGAAGCCAATCAGCCGGCAGAACTGGATGAACCTATTGCCAAATTTCTCATTTAAGTAAGAAAAAATGACGGCGAGGAGTGCGAGCCATCCTCCTTAGGTTCTTTCATCTCAAGTTTCGACTCGGCGAAAAAACTACTCTTCTTCAATCACAGTGGGCACAGAATTTAGAAAGACCAAGGAAGTTCGCGCAGCCAAGCAAAAGCTGTTGAAAAATGCAAGAAAAGGAAACATAACGAACTCGGTATGAGCGCTAGCAGATGAAGTAGTTGGCATTCACTTACGGCCAGAATCTCCTCAGCACATTATGGCTTAACAATAAGTAGTTCTTTGGAATGAGGGAATGTCAGGAGCACAAGGACATAAGATGAGGTGATGTGGAAAGAAAACAAACTTCAGATGGAACCATTTTTTAGTACAACGAAAGGCAAACATAAATAAGAACTTGTGGAGCAGATGCAAAAGACTCTCGCGCGGTGAAACCCAAAAGGTTTGATGTACCAGGAAGTGAAAGAGTTTATGATCTCTCCGCCACTAAACGACCAGACGAGGGGAAAACTCCTGAAACGGCCCGTTCTGACTTGACAATCAGTTACACGAATGTACCGTGGTTTAGAGCAGCGCCTACGGGAGTAAACAACTCAACTCGCTTATGAAAACGATGGTAGAGAAGGTTGGGTTGGATTCTCACAATCTGACAAACCACAGTCGTCATGTTTACTTACATATTCATTTTTTGTTTAATTAAAATTTTTTCTTTGCAGAAACAAAAACAATATTAGAAGCAAATGAAAAGTTACAGGTGCTTGAAGTTCGTCTTTAGGCCCAAGTAGTTCTGGAAACTGAACGACTTCACCAGAGGGTAAAATGGCAAAGCAACAATAACAACAAAAAACGATCGAACTAGCTTGCAAAAATGAATGGTACTGTTTAAATTTTAAGTAAAATTTAAGATTGTTGATAAGAGACAGCTTAGAATAATATATGATACACAATGATGACATAAGGGCTTACAAAATGTAACGAGCTCCCAGTGGAATTCAACAGACAATTAAAAAATGTCCTTGAGCGTTTATAGCAAATAAAAAACACTTAAACTTAAGTTTGAATATAATGTAGTCTCAAATCTTGACAATTACTGTTGAAGTTATTAGATCGTGGGGCGGTTTCAAAAGCAGTTTTATATAATTAATACTAAACTTAAAAAAACAAATTTCTGTGCCTATGCGTTAGGCCAAAAAGGCCTCAATACAAACTGTTCCAGCAATGAAGCGCCCTCAGTGGGATTTAAAACCCTAAACTCTATCTTTAGCTTACAAGTTTGTAAAGATATTTGCTTTATGGTGGTACAAGACTAACTTTGGGGAGAATTCAGCGACACATCCGGTTTACATTTACGGTTCACACGTGCAATTTTTCCTTGACAAATTTATTTGACAATTTTCGTTGCTCGTGCAAATGATCAACAAGTTTTCCATTACAATTTTTCATTGACAAGATTTTCTTGTAGTCGTGTATCTAGACGACGAGCAAGTTTTCTTTGACAAGTTGTCAGTTGAGTCTGTGCTTCATATCCTTGCCACATTTTCCTTGTTGGCCGTCTACACGAACAAATTACAGACTTGACAATTTTTCCTTGTCAAAAAAAATTTTTGTCGCATTTCAAATATTCCTTGACAAGGAAAATGTGTCTACTATTCTCCATCGTCAAGGTAAACTTGACAAGGAAAAATTGCTCTTGTAAACGGGCCTTAAGTCGCATTTCAAATTTTCGCGCTGTTCACAGGATCAAAACACAAGACAAAGCGATGTTTTTCGCTTACCTTGGCTATTAAAACTGAGTTTTAAACGACGAACCATCATCTTTGCCCCAAAGAGAGCGCGCGGGCTTTTGAGAGTGGTTGACAAATTTTCATTCGCAGCAAAGATTTCTTGCAATCAAAACTTAAAAGTATGAGTTTTTTAGGTCCGAAATCTGGCAAAACTCGACATCAACAGTGACACTTTGTGCATGTGGATTTTGAATAGGTATTACAGCTTCACGCGTTCAACAAAAGCTTAAGATTTTTTTTATAAGGATCTAGAGAAGACCAGAATATTATCTTTGAACACTTCTATGTAGGCTGATCACACTGTGCGATTGCAAAGAGAAGCGAATTCTATTGACTGTCCCGTTCGTCAAGAAGCTTTCAGAATGACCAGCCTTTTAGGAAAACTTATTTCAGAACCAAATTATTACGATGGACTTATACATCTACTGCTATTGCAGGTATATTGAAAACCTTCCAAATTTAAGAAGCTGCAGTTATATTATACTAAGGTCCACTAAGGACTTTCGCCGGTCAGCTATATTTAAACCCACAAGACTATTGCAGTGTGAACAAAAACTATCATTAACAACTCGCTATTTTCATTACTGATCATTGCGCTGCTTTTCCTCATTAAATCTTAGTTTTGAAATAAAGCAGATATAACACACATTCTGATTGGCTGTGGTGATACACTCTTAATATGAATAAAGTGTGTCTGCATATGTCATCGCGAAATTGACCGGGATTTTTTTTTTTTTTTTCCGAAAAAGAAAATTGCAGAATCCGACGAGGAACTACCACAATTCGGTCTGGAATTTTGCTTTCCCGACATAAACATAGAAGATACAAATGTCACCTAGTAACGAAAGTGGCGAAATGTAGAGCTAGGCCAAAGCACCAAATACAACATGAAACGGGTTGTGTCACTTTTTCTAAGTAATTAGTAAATTACCTGTACCGTAACAACCAATGAAATTTGCTGTGCGTTTTAAGGAGAATGTATTCTTTGATCTACAACTGAAGAGTATTGCGCCAATTTTTTCGACTGTTTGTGTAGCTTATTTTACAAAAGAAATATAAAACTCGCTCGCTTGTTCTTTTCAGTAATAGAAACACTTGTGAGTTTTTTAGTCCACTCAAGAAAGACGAAAAAATTCGCCTATGGGTCGTTTTTCTCTAAGCACTTCTTTCGTGAACTAAAAAAATTAACGCGTGGACAGAGCGCGTGCGCTCGTTTTATATTTCTATAGAAGAAAGCAAACCATTGTAAAACAATTACAGTGTCTGTTGAAAGGTTGAATAAGTATGATTATGTCAAATAGATAGACAAGTGTGATTTAAAAAGGAAAAGCATTACGTATTTTACAGCAGTCTGGGGTTAGCATCATATATTTGCTTTTCTTTGAAATTGTTGCAGTATACTAGAAGCTATAAACGCTAAACCAATTATTTTTTCAAGACATGCAAGCTCATAATTCAACTACTGTGATCCCAAACAAATTACTTGTTGTTTATTATCTCGCTATCGTTGTTGTAAAAAACAAACACATAACATCCAATTTAAGAGATACCACTAAAAATGAACAAAAAGTATAGAATTGCGTGTATCTTTCCTGCTGTTAACATTGTAATCAGTTCTATGACTGTTTGCATTCAAATTTATTTTGTAAACCTTTTTCTTATCAAAACTTGTTAGTTATTATTAAAATAAAAATAGCAGCAATAGCCTTAAGAAAAATGCAATTGAATTTCAAACACATCGTTCTGTTATTAAAATAACTAGGATACAGACAAGAATTGCTAACAGCTATTATGTCGTTTTAACAGAAGAGAATCGAATGCTAGCACATATATCACATCCCTGTTGCTTGCCAGAACAACCCTGATACTTCGGCGTTTCGTCGATTGTATGTGGCAGGCGATTCTAGTTTCGTAGAGAAGATGTGTACCCGAACAAACTGAGATGAAAGAGAATAATCGAGACACTTCGACTTAGAACGCAAAGAAAGGTCGGTAAATATAAAGCGTCTAAATATCGAGGAGAGAGAAATGATAGCTGTATATAAGAGTGGAATTAGCTAGACGTCAGCAAACTTTAGTTATCGATTTTTCTAAACTATACAGTTAGTCTTTTTCGATATCAAATATCTAGTATTTTGATTGTCTATAAAAGTGAATTGTCAAGTTTAATTACACTTACGCAAGAACATTCAGAGTACAATTGAGTGGTTGTGAACGATCTATATATAAGCTTCAAGTCTCTTCATATGACACGAGAAGGACCTCTTATAAGCATGGATTTTTGAGAGCTTCCGAGCTTTTTTTTGTTGCTATTTTTTGCTTTTATGAAAACTGTATCTTCCTACTCGAAAGTTTTGTAGTTGCTGTTGCTTTTTGTGTCTTTAATTAGGGTTCGAATGGAGCCCGAAAGCGCTGCATCATTTTTCTTATACAGACTCTGTAATTTTGAGACTTTTTTAAAGTCAATGATTCACCTGCTTAATACACTTCAAGTTCTGAAACAAAGAACTGCAACGGCAGCGTTTCGTTGCTTATGAATTTTAAACACTTCAAAATTTGAAAAGACAAGTATGTATTATAAAAAATACTTCAAAATTAAAATTTTGTATCTGCATTTCTTAAAAAAATCTGTTTTAAGAAAAATTGTTTTAACAATATCATATTCAGTTTTCTGCATCTACGACTAAGTGTATTTATCAAAACATGCATTCTTCAACTGATCCAGAAGAATATTCCAGCACAGATAAAAGAAAAACAAATTTTTTTATGAGCAGTGAATAACGACTTTGTCCTTCTAAATGCAAATGCTATAGCAACCAGAAAAGCAAAAGCCTCTGAATTTCAAAACTAGTACAGTTAATATAAAAAAGGCTGCGACTCTTTGTTTTGCATTGAAAGCAAAGGAATATGGTATTGTCTAATTTGTTAGTGCGACAGTAGACAGTATCAATGAGTACTTCTAAAACATGTTTTATTCATCAAAAAAACTTCTGATCAAGATAATGTTTTGTTTCGGAATCTTTTTGTCCTAAACTCTATTCCATTAGAAATCTAAGCAGTTTTAGTCAGTGTTGCTTTTAGTAGGTATTAATAGTTATTTCTAAATCTTTTAGTTCAGTTACAGATCGAAATACACTTTTTTAAACATTAAATTTCTTATGTATATTTTGCTATTTTAATGAACTAACTATTTTGATTGCGTATCTTTCCTCAATTGTAGTTTTTATTGCACGGGCTTTCACCTAGTAAGGGTTTTTCTCTGTTTTTGCTGCCCCCTACCGATGTTTTTCTCTTTTTCTTCTCACCTATTTCCATTAACCGATATAATTTATTAATATTACTATTATAGTTCTTACAAAGAACGCACTGCTGCCGGATGACGAAAAGATTTTTTGGTTTTCTTGTTGTTAGCTTTCAAAATTTGTTTGGTTTATGAAAAAAGGGAAAATTATGTAGGCGTTTTCAAGATCAGTTAAAAACTCATATTGTCAGTTATATATTATCAAATCTGAGTAGAGAAACAGAACAGAAACCAATTTTTAATGCCTTGGCTCAGCTAACAACTTTAAACATCAACAACTTTAATTAAATGGAAACCTTTCTACGTTTCAGTACAACAGAACACAGGATTAAGAAAACGACTCTGGTGCAGTTCAGAGTTACAATCAGCAATATTAATGTTCACACTGTTACAAAATTCATACAAAAACTTAAATACATGCTATCGCCGTGGTGAAGAATCCGATCAACGATTGAATTTGTGTCCACGAGTGAACGGCCCGTCGTCGTATTTTTTAGATGTTAAAGTTGTCAGTCCGGTACTTTTTAGGGGTTGTATAAAGAAAGCAAGTGTTAAACCAAGAGCCTGGTATTTTTAGGGTCTAAAAACGCAAATCTATTGGACTGCTTGCAGTCGCGTGATTTAGCAAATGTGCATACTGATAAGAAGTTTTAAAAGACGTCCTTTGGCAAACGTTCTAATACGCGAGCGCCTTTAATTAACTCACGATATCAAGAGAGGACTTAGCGCCGACCTGCTAGCCAGCAAAAAATTTCAGTTTTCAGTTGGTATTTTTTAGGGAAATTTTAAAACCGAGAGGTATTTTTTAGG
>JAOBAT010054835.1:12041-28229 GCA_026413305.1 Hydrozoanthus tunicans
CTGCTAGCCAGCAAAAAATTTCAGTTTTCAGTTGGTATTTTTTAGGGAAATTTTAAAACCGAGAGGTATTTTTTAGGTTATTTTGGGGACTTTTCCGACGGTCATCCCTGTCCTTTTGACACCGGAGTAACCCGCCCTCGGGGTCAACAGGAACACTTTGATTGCACATATTGAGCGCCATAAAAGCGCATTGCCTTCCTCTTAAAGGCTTGTTAAAGCTTTCAGTTGCTTGATGAACGGTTCCTTGCAGCAAATTCGTTGCATAATTCATACCTGATCTGCACCCGACCCAACGTCGACTGAGGTTGTCAACTTTTGCCTTCAGATATATCAAAGAAGCCGATTGGCTGTTCAAAACATTCTAACGAAAAAGTTGATTGACTCCGACTCCGGCTCCAGCTAAGTCGACTTTATAGCCGCTAGAGTATGATCGTTGACGTCGCTTCGCTCCGCCAGCAATTATATGTCATGTATTCAGTGAAGTCAAATAAAAATCTAAAAGTATCATATATAACACCAATAAAGAACGACAAATTTGTTTTGCTCAGACAACTGATATAAGAACTCAAAAAATTAGTTTCAGCAAGTCGATGTAAAAGTCTGTGAAAGGTTTTCCTTAAGCTAACGGGTAAAACTGTGCGTAGGGGACGATATTTGAAATATTGAGCAAGTTTTTGAAACATCAAATCTCTCGTACCTCTCCTTGAACTTTTGTGGTTTACACACTTTTTTTTTTCAAACAAAGTTTATAAGAACACCAGGCTTAGTTTTCCTACAAATTAAGAACAAGCTAAGAACAATAACCAGGCTGAAATTTGATCACACAAGCCAGTTCAAGAATTTTATTTAATCCTCGTACATACTCTAAGCTCATAATAACATTTCTTACCGCTCTTTCCACTTTTAATTAAAAGCAGCCGAAAACAGTAACAAACACCTGAATGCTCATATACATTGCACTTTTGAACGACACCGTGCTCTGTACGCATACCGCTCGACGAAAGACTGAATACACTAACAAACACGTATTTCTTACTGCGCTTTTTTGTAATGTTTCGGGCAGCCCATCAACTGCTTTGACATAACAAGAAATAAGAACTATTTAAGGACAACTTAAGGCTGAAATCGCCAAAAAGTTAAAGTGCCTATAACAAAAAACAATTATTTCTGTAACCACTTAAAGTGTTTCGAAGCTAAGGACATTTAAGAAAAGACTTTTCGAATTCGGTCGTATTTTCGATGTTTTATACACATTTGAAGCTCAAGTTTGTTGGTTCACGACCGCGTTTTAGGGGGAGTGGGTTATGACGTCATTCCCGGACATCTCTGTTTCAAAACACAGGAAGATGGACATAAATGAATCAGAAATTTTTGATAATTAATAATTAAATAATAAATAATTCCTCATACAGTTCTCAGTTCTTTTGCCCCTTTGTGTCTAGAAAGATCTCATTTGCTCAATATTACAGTTCGGGAGTTACTTCACAACCCAGTCCCCCGAAACGCGATCGTGAACCAAGATGTTTGAAAATTTTGCTAGTTTGAGCAGCTGTAGAAAAAAACAATTGACCAAACTTTGAAATGTTTTTGCAGTAGTACTTTAAATAGTATATGAAATGATTTGAAAAATGTTAGCGTTATATACACTATAAGAAGCCTCAGCCAAAAGTTACTGGTTCTAATAAAAAAGTTGACATATTTACGTTTTACCTTTGAGAGTTAACGTCATACACGCTTTTTTATGGCAAACCCTTCGTCTTGGGTAAGAGAAATGTAAACGATTCATTAAACACCCTTGTTTGCAATTGGCTATCTTGAGTAAATTAGTCCTCAGGGCAGCAGTGCAGCACTTAACTGTTCACTCGTTTAATATGCAAAAACACTTTAAGCAAACCGACGAACAGTTGGTATTTCAGTAAAAATACTCTACTTTACTGAAAACTGTTAACTTTTTTCATACTATTCCGAAGTTGAGAAACATAAGTGGACACCAAAGTGATATTAACACACTCTTCAACAAATTTAAACTGAATAGAGTTAAAGTGTTTACCGCAAACACGGACAGATGTATTGTGGGTTGTTTATGTGGAGTGTCTTGGAAAACAGCCTTTGTTTGTCACGATAATAAACTAGATAATCTCGATTCGGATGACCGTATTGACAGGTAAGTGCATGAGTGCTGATACAAGAATTCATTTTATCCTTACTTAGAACACGAACTCATATGTTTGACTGATTTTGTCTTAAAAAGGACTCTTCTCGCATAATTATTTAGATTGTGAACTTTTCTCAGCTTTTGCAAAACAAAGACACTAAACGAATACTTCAAATTGAAATAACATTGTAGGACGGAAAAACAGTTGTTCATAATTACAAGTACAGGGAATTGGAATTCTCTCTCCCTCTCCTAAAAGACCAACAAATGTTGCAGATTATCCATCTTTTGGAACATTAGGGTGTAGCTCATTAATCACTAGAGTGAAATTTCGTTTGACAAATCAACATAACCAGTCAGTTAGAATATTCAAGAATATTCAATCGGGATTCATTTTGATGCCCCTCCCGGCGAAGTTCCACGAACCGCCTATCTCTTCTTGTATATCGTAAAAACCAGCTTACAAATTTAGGGTTTAGCTTTCTCCTTACCACAAAAACGTCTGAATATTAACTACACGACTTTTCTTATAATGCTGCTCGACTGAAAACTTCAAAAAAGATTTACATGCAATAGGAACTTTTTCAAGCAAGGAAACAAACACATCCGGAGCTCCTTTATCTGTTTAGCATATTATTAGCTGAGTTAAATGTTTTCACTGAAAAATTGATTAATTATTCTATCATTAAAGCACTTGAATTTCACGAGATGGTAACAGGAAGACTTAACACTCAAGTCTAGGTTTATCTTTCAAGTTAACTAGTAAAATACAGCCGAGTTGACTGCGGGATTATAAGATGTTAGATTTCGGAATTACGCCGATATTTTTATGGTTGCTTAAATCAAACGCTTTTAAAAGGTGGATCATTTCAACTTCTTTTTTATCATTTTTTCCAGAAATTTAGCACACCACAACATTTCTTTTTAATCATTTCGGCGGAGGCAGCTTGATATTACTGATCTTATTTAAGCCTGATGTAACTGCTATCAAACGAACCTTGTTTTTGTCTAAATATCATGCCGGCGTACAACAGCTGCCTCTCTTCTCTCTTTTAGGCTTCCGTTCTACGTGCCATGTAAATATTGCAGTTTACACTGAGTGTCGACCAATATTGTAGGATATACGTATCTAAAGTGCAGCCAAAGGCTTATATATAGACTTTGAATCTTACCACTAATTCTGAGATAAAAAAATATTTTTCTAAACGAGTTATTAAGGAATATCGCATGCGCAAAAAAAGAGACATTCAAAACATTACAAATGCAAAATACACTGTGTCATTTGATCTGGCGCCTTTTTACAGTTTAAGATGCCCAAGGCAAGAAAATCATTGGTTTTCTGTCCGTTTCAAAGAAATGATAAGTTCACTGAAATCAATTGCTAGCTTAAAACAAGTTCCCAACAAAGTTAAGACTAGACTTCATGCAATGACTTTGATTTTAGCAAGCGTTAACCTGGTGTGACTATACATACGATTACAGAATTGCATGACTTCTTCTCGCTTTAGTCCTTTTGAAAATCTGTCTTCTCTTAGGGAGGTCGACTAATTGGTTTCTGTCGGCAAGATAAAACACTCTCAAAACCCTCCAAAAGAACTAACCAATTTTAAAAGTAATAGAAATTCCAGAAAAATATAAACAAAGATTCTTTTTCTCGGCTAAATGATTTCTTAAATGCGCATAGGAAATGTGTTTATTTCTGTCGGCAAGATAAAAAAGATAGTGTACAACGAAATCTTTTACAAATCTACTGCAGACTTCAAATAGTATACGTAATAAATTACTATATGCATAACGTGGACGGAATCTTTAAAAAAATATTGTTTACTTAGCAAGGGGCTATAGTGGCGGTCTTTTAAAACTTGAAAAATGTAAGCACCGTTTGCAGTTGGAACCGTTGACAATAGTTCTCCAGCAGAGACAAATCGGAAATTAACGTGTCGAGACAGTTGCTTATTTCATTTTTATCTAGACAGTGTGTTGATAATAAACTGAGCTGTTAAACCAGTTGCGAATTTTGATTGAAAGAGCTCTTATTTTCTATACACTGGTAGTGATACGATAGAAAGAAGCCTTAGATAAGGTTGCAATAGGGTGAGTCAGTTGTAATTGGTTTGCTTGTTATGTAAATTTTGTTTTATTTAAACAACGGAGTTGAAACTCATAAATGGAGTAAGAAAACTAGAGCTACTATACCAGAAAACCCAACCCGAAATGGAACTGTAACTAATCAAACTTTTCTCTGCTTTGTGGACGTCATGAATTTTGATGTTAAAAGTAATTAGAAATAATATTATCTGCATGTTTGATAAAAAATATGTAAAATGTTTTGCAAAAAATGTTTTAAAAATACAAAACGTTTACAACCAACCTGACCTATATATACAAAACAATAAAGTGTTACTCATGCAAGTGAGATTTTGAATATGAAGGAACCAGGAAAGAACTCTAAGCAGCTTTCAGATTTTGAAACTTTGAGCAGTGAAAGATGTGTGGAACAATACGATGCGAATTAAGTTTTACCACTGAGGCGTTGCACGGTCGGTGTAACATCGATGGTTGAAACTTGTACGGGAACGTTGATCCTCTACACAAGTTCACGAATTGATGCTACACGATGGAACTCTTGTTTATAGTTTATTGCAACTTCTATCGTTGCGACTGTTGAATTTTGTCTTTTCATGACACTGTCTTGCAACGAAAACTCAAAAAAGTTTCACGAAGCCGACTATGCTACACGGCACAATGCCTGCTAAAACTTGGATCGTATCGTTCAATATCAGCTGTATATGCCTCCGAAGTGAGCAATATGAAGTAATAGTTTCACAAACTTCTTCAGTTTTTTTAATGACATTTAGGCTCAAATCGTTTTGCAAGCTTTCCAGGGCCGAGTTATTCAAAGGCCGATTAGTCGAGATTAGCATGCACTAACTCGGGGTTACATTTTTAACCTACGTTCTTTTTTCCAACCTTACAACGATTGATTTGAGGTGTAACTTTGGAATTAATTGACAAATTTTTGTCCAAAGAGAGTCTAAATGAGTATGTTATATAAGCCGTGACCCTCTCATCTTTAGAGAAGAAATTACTGCTCGAATTCTGGCTTAATCAGGGTAGAGTTAACCACCTTTGAACAACCCAACTGCCACCCAGAAGTCAATGAATTTATTCGTTAATAGAACAAATTCAACCGTAAAAGTTTGCAGTATCTTTTAATCTTACGTTACGGAAAGTTCAATGCTGCTTTCAAACTGATCTGTAGTGCCGTTGACAACAGTCCTGTTAAACTTTAACAATAACTCTCACAGAAAGCTGTCATTATGAAAGAGAGAAATACTATATGTCAGTTATGTCGTAGACGTGCAGACCAAATCATTAAATTGCAAATCTAAAGTGTAGCCTCGTAAACAAAACAAACACTAACTTATACGATCACGATCTGTAAAAAACGAATTTCCTTCTTGTAGCAACGGATTATAAATGAGTTTTATGAGATTTTCGTTATACGAAGAAAACTTGTTTTGGTAGATCGCTTGCTGTTTATGTTCAGTCCATATCCAGAAAGGAATGAAATTATTGACTCGCACCTTAAAGTTGTTTGGTAAAGGTTTACACGTAATATACAGTATAGGCCAAAAAATGACAGTTTAGTGGCTATGAATAGCGATTTAGTAAATATGAATAAAAAAACTGGTTTTGATTGCTGTGACTTTGTCACTTGTCAAGAGCCTTCTTTCAATTTTTTTTCAGCAAATGCCAGGAAATTGCCGAGGACAATATCAAGCTGTCTGCTTTCTAAAGATTTTTTGAGCAAATAAAAAATGAATTAGAAAAAAATAATAGTCTTAGAAATTAGGAAATCATTCACGATTCATGGCTGCTTGGCAGCTCAGAGTATTGAGGGCACAAACACATATGTGCATGATTCAAGAAAAAAAAAATGTAAAAAAAATGGTTTTTTTTGGTTGAATAGCTATTAACTGCAATACGTGTTCAGGTAAATGCATTTAAAAATATTTTACACAAGTATGATTGTGTTTTAATCTAAATAATATATAATTTTTTATAAAACAATTTTCTTCAAGTTATCGTGTTTTTTATTTTCAGTTAGAGGAAAATATATTGGGTCTTAATCAAAATAGTATGTAGAGCTTTTCTTTTTGATATAAAAAGACTTCTTTAAATTTCTCAGTCATATTTTTTGTTTTTTAGAAAAAAAAACTATATTGCGTTTTAAATTAATGTAATGTATAGAAACTTTCTTTCCTGTTCCTTTTCAAGTTCCTCATGGTTTTTGCTTTCTAGAAAAAAAATGCTTATTATCCTTTGCTCTATTTTTATTCAGGTTGTGCAATTAGTTTTGTGGTTTTCAACTGTAATATAAACAAAACTTCGTACATATATATAAGCCTTGTCTAACTTTTTTCAATTTGGACTATATTCAAATATTTTTATCAACAGGTATTAAGTTAAGTGAGCAGCTTCATTTTCCTTAACGATGTCGTAAGAGAAAATCCTCCTTTTGCGAAAACGCATTAACAAATTGCTTGTAATTTTAAGAAAAAGGCGATAATACATAAAAGCTAGCTGAAGTGTCACCCGCAGTGTTGTGCAAATATAAGGCGACGAAACTAATCGAATATAGATTATATGCAAAATGAACCTATATAGCTAGATTGACCGTTGGGTTTAATCGAAGCCTGACATTGACAGTAAGCAGCTGTTTCGCCACATCCTGTACTGCATTTCGGTCTTTTTCGCATTTAGAAACCTAAAAACAGAGCTGATCGAGGCTTACCGTTAACAATCAATCATATTTTGTTTGATTCTTAGTCTTTCTTTTTTATGTCTGCAGAAAGATGCCAGCTACAGCTACTCCAACATTGAATGAGTCGACGAGTGCAGTTTCACCGACCATCGAAGCCGCACCCTGTTACTTTAACGATTCTGCGGCAACGCGGTCAGGACGAATCCTTGTCTACAGTGTCATAATCCTAACCTCTTTGATAGCCAACTGCTTGGTTCTTGCCGTGTTCAGGAATAACAAGAAAATGAAAAAACCGATTAACTATTTCATCGTAAACTTGAGCAGCTCAGATCTTTTCATAACTGTAGTTTACATGCCTCGAGTTCTTGTAACGTTTTCCGTTGGCTTCGAGTGGAATCTGGAAGGACTCTTCGGGACTATCTCGTGTAAGCTTGTCCCCTCTTTGTATGAAACAGCAGTGACAGTATCAATACTAACAGTGGTGGTTATAAGCTTGGAACGCTATCTTCTCCTCGTCTTTCCTCTGAAAAGGGTGATCGACGTTCGTGCAGCTAAAGCCATTATCACAGTATTATGGGTGGTTGCAGTAATGTTCCGCTGGCCAATAGCATATGGTATAAAACTTTATCGTGACAAAGGCAAAATGTTTTGTCATCTACGTCTAGACGATGTGTTTGGAGAGGGATCTGAAAAACTGTATTACAATATCATCCTGATCACCCTTTATGCTATACCACTTTCTCTCATATTTATCTTCTATTCAGTTATTGTCATCACCTTGCGAAGAAGGAAATCGCCCGGGCAGGGGATGAGACACGAAGTCGACAACCAAAAGAAGAAAAGAGACCTCAGAATGTTGAAAATGGTGATGGTTGTCATTGCAGTGTTTGTCATTTGCTGGTTGCTGTACTTCATTCGATTTATCATTTTAAGTTATGGCGTTAAGTTGTCCAGGCCCTGTGATCTGCTATTTGCCAGCTTCCTGCTCGCTCACTCGAATGCTGCCGTTACCCCGTGTCTTTACTTCGTGTTCAATGAAAATTACCGGAGGGGACTGCAAAGTCTACTGGGACCGTTTCTTCCCGAATGCTTTGCGAATAGAGGTCGGACCATGAGCGTCTCTGATACATCGGAAACTGAGGGAAGACGAGGTGTAAATGCAATGAGCAAAACAGTAGACACGTCAAACGAAAAAAAATCCTCCATCCAGATGATTTCTTTCAAGACAAACTAACTGAATAAAGCATGACAGCTTGCCCCTCCGTTTTGACTCCATAGGTAAAATGTAATCTGTTCGGCGAGAAAAAGACGCAAGATGTTCAAAATATACAAAAAAGTATAATCTGTAGCTTGGCGATGTAAAGTTTTTGATAAACAAATGTGTATTTGTAATTCGAATATTTGTAAATGTATGCTAGAGATGAGTGCAGAAGGCAAGCATTAATCGGTACATTTTAGAAAATTGAGAAGCTAGTTAATGCTTGAATATTTAACACTATTCGTAAAAAATGTATTGTTTTTCCTTCTCTTAATTCGCGAATGCAGATATTATATTGTGCCAGGGACTGAACACAAAGTCAAGTTGCTTTATATTGTCTTATATTATTATTAAAATTTTACTAGTTCTCGAGTTGAGATGGAACTCTAGAAAAACGTCGCTGCATTTGACATTAGGGTCTAGCTAAAAAAGTAATTTGTAGAACCGTACCTTGAAAGTAGATTCCAGTTTCCATGTTGTTTATTTTTCATTGATGGGAAGCCACGTGTACCCTTCTGTACAACAAAATCTTTTTCTATAGCTTTCTTTTTGAAGTTTTCGTTTTGTTTCAATACAGTTAGCTTAGATAAAACTCGTTAAGTTTAAGTTAATCATTCCTCATCGAAATGAAACGCCGATTTGCCTCTTTTGGCCCAGTGGAGAACATCCTACCGATAAATTGCTATTACAAGACGTTTTGAATAGATCAATGCACCTGGTACATCTTAGAGCTTGTGTTTTTATTTTTCTATTCAGTTAAAGTAGCAATTTATTTTATCAAAAGAAAAAGCCTCAGGGATACTTTAAAGTTTAAAAAAAATATTTTAAGCATTAATACAATAACGTGAAATTATAAACTTCTGAAAAGTTTGAATATTCTACTCTAAGTTATTCGAGGGCCCTTACATAGAATAAGATATTTGAATATATTTAAGGCTAATCATAAAACCATTTAAAAGGTAAAACAATTGAACTTTATAGGACGAGAAGTAAGGGCATTGTTAGCTCATGAGTGTAAGGTCGAATTGGTCCGTATGACTCCTGTCTCTGAATATCTCCAGAACAGAAAAAGTTATAGATAAATAAAGACAAATAATAAGCTTACAAATGCGTGAAAAATGAATGTCTCAAATTTCGTTTAATTTTCAATTTTTCCGGATTGAAAATGTTCACCTGGAGCTGCTTAAGCTGTCTTTACGATCTCAAGTGGATCTACTCCTAAATCTACACCCGGGAAGCCGATGTGTTCGAAAATGGTATGAAATATCTGTTTTGTTAATTGCTTTGGAAGCAATTTCTAAAGAAACCCTTTTTTATTTTATCTGCAATCTTTGACCACGCTGAAGCACTTCACTTTACTATCAGGAAGGACAATTTATTCGTTTGAAGAAAAATAAGTGTCAAAATTCTGCATTTCTTGAACGGCCGTATTTGTTCAACGACTCACGTTTAATTAAAATTATTATTCTATTTAACTAACTAAAACGTTTTTGTTTGCAGCATACATTAAAAATGACAGGTACAATATTGTAAGTTGATTCTGAAAGATAAATAAAAGTTGCAGCAAATAGCTTCTTGCTCGTTTGGAAAGTTTTTCTATTTCCATTTCGGGTATTTTTCATGTTGTTGGAAGTGTTTTGAATTTAATTTATTTTCATTAAAATCGCTTAAAAAGGTTATATAAAATAATAATGGCTAAAAATATAAGTTTTTAAACACTCAAACGTTTTTGACTAAAAAGTCGAAAACGTTTGAGTGTTTAAAAACTTATACTTTTAGCCTTTATTATTTTATATAATTTATTTTCCTTAGAGACAAATTTAGTCTTTGTGTGTATATATATAGCTGTGTGGTTCCGTTTCTGTTTTTGCTTAAAACAAATGGCAGAAAATTGATTTTCTGTCTTTAGCCTCAGTAAAATGATCTTCCTGATCCTGATCCAAGTGCCTTGAGATATGTGGCGCATGCACATAGAATCATCAAAAAATGTTCAACTTTTGACGGATTGGTGCACGTGCTAAGCAATTTGGGTTTTTTAACTGAAGTCGTGTTTGATTAAACGTGTTCCAAAAAACTACATTAAGCTAAATACTTTGACACGTAAATAATGTTATCTCTGGCGATTGAGTGAATGGAATGAACGAATTAGACAGAAATAGATATTTCTGCGGCACCGAACCAGCAGGGACTCGATTCCAGTCTAGTGCTGAAGAACATGTAAGGCCGTGATAGCACGTGTAGAGTCACTCTAGGTCGCTCCTGCTACTCGTGGTCAATTTACAGAAGTGTAGATAAAACATTGTACCATTCAGTGTAGTCTGGCAAATTGA
This sequence comes from Hydrozoanthus tunicans, assembly GCA_026413305.1. Taxonomy (NCBI): domain Eukaryota; kingdom Metazoa; phylum Cnidaria; class Anthozoa; order Zoantharia; family Hydrozoanthidae; genus Hydrozoanthus; species Hydrozoanthus tunicans. The sequence goes on from JAOBAT010054835.1 coordinate 22,553, forward strand.
CATGAAGAATATTTTTATTTTCTGGTGCGGACCGGAAGAGTGCTTTTGATGACTACTGGAAACATGCAGAAGTACAATAAAGTAGTCTGATTTTATTTTGGGCATGACCTCAAGCCCCCAGAGTTGGCGTATGCGGCAGTGTCGCACTAGTGATCTAAGTTAGGTTGTAGATCAACTCACTGACAGTATCACAAACCATAAAGAATGATTTTGTGAAAATAAAATGGAGACGTAAGGGTTGCATGCTAGCCATGAGACTGGTAAGCGGTTGTCAACATGCCAACATAAAAGTACGATCAATGGCCAATAAGGGTGCAAATTTTGAAGACGTGCAGATCAAAAATGACGAGACAAAGAAAGATTTTATGGTTAAAATTTCAATTCCCGTACGCACTTTATACTGATACTGAGTCATAGGGCGCAGGTCTAGAATCTGCAACTTAAGCAAACCTATATGGAAAACTCGAAGTAAGCCAGACCTTTCCCCTGCAGGGCCTTAAAATAGCTGAGAAGAAGATGCTGCTCTTGCTCTAACACCTTCAAGCGGTTAGACCTTCGCGTCTTCTTAAATAAGGAACTTTGACCGGTTTTTTCGACTGCCCAAAAGTAAAGAAGACTAAACCAATTAAATTTATGTGGTGCATCTGAAGTCATCCTGTCAGCGACATTGAACCAAATTGGCCGACCTTTGTATTCACGTCCTGGCTGGGAAACTACAATACCCTACAGTCGACAGAAGCAGCGGCAATTTTTTGATTTCTTTCGCAAGTAGCAACACTCAATGCTAATGATTGACAACAGAAAACACAAAAAGATGAATAGCAACAAAATAATCAAAACTGACCTTTTTCAAAAGTGCACCAAAACACAGGCCTGGCAGGCCATGGTAACGCTCTCACCCGATTTACTCACTCGTGCATTTGATTGCTTCATAGGCAACAATGACTGAACAAACCTTACTGATTCCAACGGGCGCCCTGCTAACGTGTGACCAGCCTAGATCCAAAAACTTACTATATTTCACAGATGAAGTTTAAAGTGTAAACCCGAGTTTTTACAAGCTCAATGGATGGAAGAGAACCAGCTGTTTCTGTATACGGAAGCTGACCGCTGTCCTTGCAAACAAATATAGAACCAAGAACCGAAAGTATACCGAGAAACAATATGCAAGCTTAGGGTTAGAGTTCACCAGCTGCACCGGCGTCTCCTCGTGACTTGATGCAAAACGCAACATTTCAAGAAATCAAGCCTCGTTAACGTTCCTCGAGCAAAGCAGCCGAGCTTCGATCAGTTCTTTCCGTAAAGTTCAGCCACAGTCCCTTTATAGGTGGTAGTACGCAACAAACTGATCTTTCATCGCATTTCAATAGGACTCCGTAAAGGAACCCTCCATTTTATAACATTATTGGTGTCAAATAAAACGTTTTATTAAGTTTGAGTTCACATCAGCAGCACAAGTTTAATATTTTTGTGCATATAACTAATGCCAAGAAACTTGGTGTCTTCAGTTTTGCAGTTTGAATTTCCTGCGCGCCGCCATTTTGAATATGACGTAACGTGGTTGTAGTGCCAGACCCCCTATCGTTCATTGCTATTGTATTTATCGCGAGTATACACTTAGCAGTTGTTGTCACATGGTGATGTAACAATTCCGCTTTGTTCCACGAACAATGCAAAGATGGCAAAAAGGGGAAGTATTTCTATTCCCTTGAATCTTGCAGGAACTGAGGAAACTGACCGCGCTCAACGATTGTCCGGAACTCCCGTGAACCGGGCGATGTCACGAAAATAATCCATGCTGAACTTGTCTCGGTCAGGCGGGATGACATTCTTGTGTGGTAATACAAGCTTATGTAAAGACTTGACCACTTGTCCCTTGTAAAGAGGCCCTTAAACCATCTATGTTGAACCGCAGTCACATTCCTGCATGTGTTTAGTTGCATTCTTGTCATCTAAGTTTCCGCCTTTCTTTTTTCTGTTATTCATACTTGAAACTGACTTTCCAATTTATATAATTCACATTATATTGGTCTTAGACAACGCAGTCAAAACTCAATGTGAAGATTTTGCTTGTTTTTGTTTGAAAATATACCATTTGAGTTTTTAAATTCAGTTTCCCCTGCAAAAATAACAATTGTTTTGATTTTTGCTAAAAACTGTATTGCGAAAACAATGAACAGCTTGGAACAAATTCATAGAGAAAAAATCAAAACAAAAACAAATTAGAACAAAGTTTATTTGGCGAGATTTTACTGGATAAAGCTTCAACCAGATTAGAAACGTACGTACAGTCTGAAAAAGATTGTCATGTGGTACAAAAACTCAATATGTAATAATATAATAATATCTAGCGAGCTAATCGCCCTTACTTGCAGTCACGTGGACTGAATTGCGAAGGACGCAGCTCAACGAGATTGGACTGAAAGCATGTTAACGCGCGTATTGCTGCCGCTATACGGCCCATGCGTGACCTCGGAGCATAGCTCCACAGCCAAATAGAATTAACTGGGTGTCGATTTTGTTGAGGGAGGAAAACCGGAGAGCCCGGAGAAAAACCCTCAGAGTCAGATTGAGATCGATAAATCGCTAACCGCTCGGCCATTTGGCAGGGAAGGAAACTTGAGCAGATGACGGGAGCAAAACCTCGGTCGATCTTATAGAGCAGGACAAGTCGAGCGTCACAGCGCCTTTGCTGGAGTGTGCGCCAACCAAGTTTGGATAGCATATCAGTGACGCTGTCAAGGGGGTTGAAACGTGACAGAACTCAACAAGCCGCTCTTCGTTGGACCATTTCTACTCTGTGTGAAGTTCATTAGTGAATTTAAATTTAAGTTCCAGATGAAAAGAAGAACCCCTTAATGATAGTAATTTTCGAAAAGAAAACCTTTTCTCGCCGTTCCTGTTACATATTTTAGACTTGAAGCGTGCAATGATGACGTAGCAGGAGGCATATGACATAGCACGAGGCATGAAGCAGAGACAATATTTTTTATCTCAAAAAATTTAATTCTGGCTACAATAGTCACATCGTTGTAACCTTAATAAATGAATTATTCCCTTGAAATTGTTTGAAATAAAAATTTTATGACAATTTTTAAGAAAAATGAAATTTTTCAAACAAAAACCACATAACTCACTACTGCTACGTCACAGGTTACCAGTCCCCAGCCTGCTCGGTCAAAATTTATATTTCAATCTTTTTTTGATTTAAAAGCATACTTAAACGTGGAAATTTTCTCTGGTTATTCGAATTTTGAGTCACAGATGGCAACAGTTTTAATCCGAAAAGTTAAAAAATAAGCTTGATAGGGACTTTAAATTAATGAACGAATTAAGTTAATGAAAATTAGTTAGCAAAAGAATGAAGAGAGTTTTCTTTTTGCTTTTATTCATTTCTGAAAGCAGTGACAAATTCGTGTAATGGAAACTTTACTGCCAAATCATTCGCTACTGAGTTTCTTACAGGCCGCCAAGTACAAGACTTATATCATATTAATGGTAGAGTGAATCTCGGATGTACAGTTGAAGAAGAAATTCTTTGATTCACAAGTTGAAAGCTCAGAAAAAATTCTCAATCAGGGACAGGAATCGAACGCACAACCCTCTGATTACCGGCAAGATGCTCTACCCACTGAGCTACAGAGACTCTTTTCTGAGCTTAAATTAATTCAACTTGTGAATCAATGATTTCTTTTTCTGCCATATATACATATCGAGTAACCGACCAAAAGAAAGCAGCATCGCATATGTTTTTAGCCAGAGTTCTATAAAAGCCTACCACTTAAAAAGAGAATGCGTACCACATATAGTCCATTACTGTTTTCAAAGTGGAAGGAAGTTGCGATAAAGATGAAAAACTTGTCATTTAGTTTCCTGATTGAGTGGTTTTCTTTTGCATGCATGGTGGTGCTCGTTTCCCGCTGTATAGACATAATTGCTTCTTTCGTATGTACGAAAAATGTCATTTCTGGCGATTGAGTGACCTTAGGAACGAATTAGACAGAAATTGATATTTCTGCGGCACGGTGCCAACAGTAGAGACTGGGTGCGAAATAGAAGAAGTGTATTGTGGGTAATAGTTGAGTATATAAAACGAATAGAGGACGTGTTGAGTCAATCTAGGCTCTGACTCCTGAACTGCGCGCACACTGAGAAAAAATGGACCATTCTGCAGTTAGTGATTTCGTCAAAACGTCAATTGAAGCAGACAACCCAGCTTTGATGGCTAGTATGAAAGAGCTTGTACAAAGCGAATGACGTCGCGGACGACTCAGAGGATGAGCAAAGGATTCGTCGTGCAGAAGCAAGGGCCAAGGCAAGTTCAAAGCAACGCCACAAATCCAAAACGATTCCCGACCGTTTCGTCAAGCGCGTCCTACAAGCATCAGTATCCCCTCACAACCGTTGAGTTCCCGGTCTACTTCTTAATCCATACCGGTTATTGAGACGAAGTATAGAACCCAGCCAAATCCTGGTACCTATTTTCAGTGTGGCAAGCCCAGTCACTGGAGATTTCAAAGCCCTCTTTCACACAAGCAGAGTTCCGGATGACTAGATGGAGCGTTATCTTGTAAAGGTGTAGTCGACTCCTTTGACTATTTAGATTTGATAGATGAAGCAGAAGACATAGAATGTGTTTCAGTAGATGTTTCGCGTCTTAATACTTATGAATTTAAATCAGGGCAACAGAAATCTGTTTCTGTTACAGGAAGGCTGCGTAAATGCATTTTATATTGGATAGAAATTGGGGCCCCGGAGTTTATATTAAGTGTAATTAGGTTGGGATACAAAATCCCCTTCATCGAGATTCCAACTTCTAAAATGTCGTCTAACAATGCGGTTTCAGCGCTAAAAGAAAAGAAATTTGTTAGCGAAGTTATCACTGAGCTATTGGAAAACAAATGTATTAAGCAGTTGGATTCAGTCCCTGATATCGTTAACCCGCTGTCTGTGTCAATACAATCATCAGGCAAGAAGCGCCTTATACTTGATCTAAGACATGTAAGCTCTTTTGTTTTCAAACAGAAGTTCAAATGTGAAGATCTAAAAGTTGCGCTTTCAATTTTTTTTAAGGATTATTTTATGTTCAAGTTTGACTTAAAATCTGGTTATCACCATGTAGAGGTTTTTCCAGAACACAGAAGATTTCTCTCATTTGCCTGGGATTTTGGCGATGGTCTTGTAAAGTATTTCTGGTTTACAGCTTTACCGTTTGGTTTATTTTCAGCACCGTATTTGTTTACTAGATTGCTTAAGCCGCTGCTTACTCATTGGGGATCTTACGATATTCCTATAGCTATTTTTCTAGATGATGGTCTAGGTGGAGGTGCTACGGAATTAGCATCTAAGATCAATAGCCTGAAAGTTAAAAGAAAAGTGATTTATTGAAACCGGGTGGCTTTGTTATTAATGAAGAGAATTCAGGTGGGAATCTACTCAAACAACTATTTGGTTGGGTATTGTTTTGAATTCTATTGACAATAGAATTTCTGTTACAGAAAAGAGAATAAGTAATCTAAAGAAGGGCATTGAATTATTGATGCAGAAAACTAATGGCTTTGTGAGAGCTAAAGAATTAGCAGCAGTTGTAGGCCAAATTGTTTCTTTTTCGCCTTGTGTTGGAAATTTATCTCGAATTATGACACGTTCATTGTATGCTGCCCTTAACCAAAAAGCA